>BLSH010095717.1:356038-370870 GCA_018402905.1 Glandirana rugosa
GGAAAGTGGTTAGGTCAGGTGTCCGTGACACGTGTAGTCACTGGAGGAGACGGGGAAAGTGCCGAAGTTGGGGGTCGTTATAGGATAACACGGGGTAAAAAATAGGAGGAGCCGAGGAGGAGACGCGTACGCTACAGGCCGAAAAAATACCCACGGCGGTGGGCATTGCCCGTAGATACTCGTCGTGCTTTTACCCGACTTAAAATGCCCGATGGGTATTTAATTGCCCGCCAACCGTTGTGACGAGGACAGAGGTAGTGAGTTACTGGAGGACAGAGGTAGTTAGGTTAGGTGGTAGGAAGACAGGAAACAACTAGGTAGTAAGGAAGGTAGGGAGGTAGTGGAGGATAGAAATAATGAGGTAGGGAAGTAATGATTCATTCCATCCCGAAGTCTTTGACGTTGTTACATATCGTTATACAGCTTAAAATACACTCACTCGCTTAGGTATTCCCGAGGAGGATAAAAAATGGGGCACAATAGGATATTGCTGGGGGTTGAAGCCGTGAAAGGGGCAGAGGAGGTCACTGATGTGCACAGTGCCTGTGGACTGGATTGGTGAAAGGGGCACAGGAAGAGGAAACTTATGTGGAGAGGTATGGTAATATGAAGGGGGACAGAGGAGGAAACTACTGTGATTCGGTGAGGAGGACACTACTATGGCCGCAGTCTCTGACCATCTCCTGTATCTTGTCCGCTGCCTCTGATCATCTCCTGTTACTGTATCCTGTCTGCAGTCTCTGACCATCTCCTGTATCTTGTCCGCTGCCTCTGATCATCTCCTGTTACTGTATCCTGTCTGCAGTCTATGACCATCTCCTGTATCTTGTCCGCTGCCTCTGATCATCTCCTGTTATTGTATCCTGTCTGCAGTCTCTGACCATCTCCTGTATCCTGTCCGCTGCATCTGATCATCTCCTGTTACTGTATCCTGTCTGCAGTCTCTGACCATCTCCTGTATCCTGTCCGCAGTCTCTGACGATCTTCTGTATCCTGTCTGCAGTCTCTGACCATCTCCTGTATCTTGTCCGCTGCCTCTGATCATCTCCTGTTACTGTATCCTGTCCGCAGTCTCTGACCTTCTCCTGTTACTGTATCCTGTCCGCTGTCTCTGACCATCACTAGTTACTATATCCTGTCCGTAGTCTCTGACCATCTCCTGTTACTATATCCTGTCCGCAGCCTCTTACCATCTCCTGTATCATGTCCGCAGCCTCAGACCATCTCCTGTATCATGTCCGCAGCCTCAGACCATCTCCTGTATCATGTTCGCAGTCTATGACCATCTCCTGTATCATGTCCGCAGTCTATGACCCTCTCTTGTATCATGTCCGCAGTCTATGACCATCTCTTGTATCATGTCTGCAGCCTCTTACCATCTCCTGTATCATGTCCGCAGTCTCTGACCATCTCCTGTATCCTATCTGCAGCCTCTACCCATCTCTTGTATCATATCCGCAGTCTCTGACCATCTCTTGTATCATGTCCGCAGTCTCTGACCATCTCTTGTCTGTTATCATATCTGCAGTCTCTGAGGGGGAGCCTGGAAAGGAGTCAAGAGCAGGAGCGCCGCCGGGATGGGGGTCATGGGGGAAGTCAGATGTGTGTGGACTGTGGAGAGGAGACTATAGGATCAAACCAGAGCCACCAAGCTGGAGCCATCTGACTGAGGTCAGAGACAGCGCCGCCAGGCCAGTCTGAGGGGGGGGGGTTGCTGATGTATGGGGGGAGTGAATACAATAATGTAAGGGGGCACTGATATAAAGGTTCCCCCCTATATTAGTAACCCATCTTAACCTAGTGTATTCACTCTACGGAAGGTGGTCTCTGGTCACCAGAGAGCGCACACATCAGAGTTCCTGGCGTTCCCCTTTACATCAGAGTCTGCAGGATTCCCCCTTACAGTGCAAGGGCAATGCTGCTGATCCTGATGTAAGTGGGAACTCTGATATAAAGGGAATGCAGTGGACTCTGATATAAGGTGGTCTCTGGTCACATAGTGCTGATCAAATACCACCAAAAGAAAGCTCTATTGTGTGAAAAAATGATATAAATCTCATTTGGGTACAGAGTGTTGCATGACCGTGCAACTGCCAGTTAAATTTACGCAGTGCGCAATAGCAAAAAATGGCCTGGTCATGAAGGGGGTAAAACCTTTCGCAGTGGATATACATCTCTCCCAAAAACAAGGAAAGATGGCTAAAGCTTGGGCCAAAAACATCAAAATAAAAGTTATTGGCCCCTTAACAAAAAAGTAGAAATAACAAAATCAGATTTTGCTGCAATATTCACCTTCAATCCAGAGATTTCCCCTGTAGTACTTTTTTTTTGTGCCACTAGATGTCCTCAGTCTGATAGCCAGCATGGAACCCACTGATTTAGGACAGGGTCATCCAATGATCGGGTATAAAGTGCGGGATTGCACCCCCCATGGTACATGCATGGTGTGTTTTTCGTGTTGGCTGTGGGAGGTTGGGGTGAGGGGGGCAGAGAGTGGATAGGGTGGTTGCGTGGTGTGTAAGCAGCAACTGTTAGCTCAGACAGAAAGCCAAGCAGGGCTGTCTTAATGAATGGGCACTGCCCAGGGGCCCTAGGTGCATGGGGGCCCCATGAAAATCTTGTATAATGTCATACTTGCCAACTGTGCCAAATTTACTGGGACATTCATGCTTTTTACTAAGCTGTCCCGGGCAGCATCCCAGAACCTGTACTGTGCCCTGAGCCCAGAATTGTGCCCTCCTGCCTCCCCCCACCCTTATTTTCCCCTTTGTCATAGGTGTGCGCAGCCTATTACATTAGGGGTGTGCACCCCAAAGCTCAAACACGCATTATTTTCTCTGCAGCCTCAGCTGCATGGGGCAGCGAATGAATGGGAAGTGATCTGTGCTATGTGGCTTCCCGTTCATTCACAAACTGAAGCATAGTAAACACAATTTACTATTCTTCAGTTATGAATGGACACAGTGAGTGAGTGTGTTCATTTCGAAAAGGAAGGGGCCGGTAAATTGCATATTTATTAGCCCCTTTCCCCGCTCTCCATCCTGATACATCCCCCACAGCAGCCACGGGGTTAAGAGAGAGGGGAAGCCAGCACGGGTGCATGTAGTGATTAAAGTGTGCCCAGACACACCTGGCACACCCGCTGCGCACGCCTATACCCTTTGTGTTGGTTAGACCTTGAATTATGCCACGTTTTCTGTTATGTTGTTATGTATTTAATTCTATCCTGAAGCCAAGGCCCAGTAGAAGGGAGGCCAAGGTTCACTAGTTGCCCACCACTGATCTGAAGAATACATGTATTGGGCTGCCCTGCAATTCCCCCTTGTCACAGCCACGACTCTGAGCCCAGGTTGTCCTGGAACCAAACCCCCACCCCCAGCCTGTGATTGGACAGTGAAAGGAGAAGCAGCAGACCGATGAGCTCATCTCTCTGTCATTCTGCCCTCTCCTCCTATCAGCATGCCCATTGGCTCTTTGTTCTACTTCTCCCCCTTGCTCTAAGGCGGACTTTTTCATTTTTTTTTCCCTTTGAGGAACCCTAAAATGATTTTCAGGTTTTAGGGAACCCCTTCAATTAATTGTCAAAAAATGACCCTTTTGTTGGAGGTCATTAGGAAGAAAGCCCCCCATTTCACCCCTCTGCCAAGCAGAGTTGGACCTGAAACTATGCTGGCACCATTGGATGGGAGATCAATCATCATCAGACCAAGGAACCCCTACAACCTCTGGAGGGACCCCTATAATCTCTGGAGGGACCCCTACAACCTCTGGAGGGACCCTAACAACCTCTGGAGGAACCCCTACAACCTCTGAAGGGACCCCTACAACCTCTGGAGGGACCTCTACAACCTCTGGAGGAACCCTTACAACCTCTGGAGGGACCTCTACAACCTCTGGAGGAACCCCTACAACCTCTGGAGGGACCTCTACAACCTCTGGAGGAACCCCTACAACCTCTGGAGGGACCTCTACAACCTCTAGAGGGACCCCTGCCACCTCTGGAGGGACCTTTACAACCTTGGGAGGGACCTCTACCACCTCTGGAGGGACCTCTACAACCTCTGGAGGAACCCCTGCAACCTCTGGAGGGACCTCTACAACCTCTGGAGGAACCCCTACAACCTCTGGAGGGACCTCTACAACCTCTGGAGGGACCCCTGCCACCTCTGGAGGGACCTCTACAACCTCTGGAGGAACCTCTGCCACCTCTGGAGGAACCTCTACCCCCCATTTCACCCCTCTGCCAAGCAGAGTTGGACCTGAAACTATGCTGGCACCATTGGATGGGAGATCAATCATCATCAGACCAAGGAACCTCTACCACCTCTGGAGGGATTCCTACAACCTCTGGAGGAACCCCTACAACCTCTGGAGGGATCCCTACAACCTCTGGAGGAACCCCTACAACCTCTGGAGGGACCCCTACAACCTCTGGAGGGACCTCTGCCACCTCTGGAGGGACCCCTACAACCTCTAGGGGGACCCCTGGGATCCCATGAGGAATGGTTGCTCTAGGGCGACTATGCATGGACTACAAGAGGCACCAGATACCAGGGGAAATTCAGGAAAAAAAGTAAATTTTGTGACTTAATATTGACTGGAAATAAATGATCTTTTTGTGCACCAAACGCTTTTGCAAAGCCAGCTGTTACCTTGTAAAAGTATCAGTGACATCATCACTGTGCTGTACAGAGAGCAGGGCTGTGGGAGGGGTCCAGCAATCTCCACCCACTAGAGGGTTTCACAGGAGGGGGCGGAGAATAGAGCAGTCACCCTGCACAAGGAGAAAGAGCAGAGCTGTGGGAGGGGCCAAGCAGTCTCCACCCACTACAACAAAAAAACCTAGAGGGGCGGAGACAAGACCAGTGCCCCTGCACAAGGAGAGAGAGAGAACAGAGCTGTGGGAGGAGCCCAGCAGGCTCCACCCACTACAGACTTTCTCAAGGGGGGGGAAACAAGAGCAGTCACCCTGCATAAGGAGAGAGAGAAGAGTTGTGGGAGGGGCCCAGCAGGCTCCACCCACTACAGACTTTCTCAAGAGGGGGCGGAGACAAGAACAGTCACCCTGCACAAGGAGAGAGAGCAGAGCTTGGGAGGGGCCCAGCAGGCTCCACCCACTACAGACTTTATCAAGAGGGGGGACAAGAGCAGTCACCCTGCACAAGAAGAGAGTGGAGAGTTGTGGGAGAGGCCCAGCAGGCTCCACTCACTACAAAAACCTAAAGGAGGGGGCGGAGACAAGAGCAGTCCCCCTGCACAAGGAGAGAGAGCAGAGCTTGGGAGGGGCCCAGCAAGCTCCACCCACTACAGACTTTCTCAGGAGGGAGTGGAGACAAGAACAGTCACCCTGCACAAGGAGAGAGAGCAGAGTTGTGGGAGGGGCCCAGCAGGCTCCACCCACTACAAGAAAACTACAGGAGGGGCAGAGACAAGACCAATCCCCCGCCCAAGGTGAGAGAGCAGAGCTGTGGGAGGGGGCCAGCAGGCTCCACCCACTAGATGCTTTCACATGAGGGGGCGGAGACAAGACCAGTCACCCTGCACAAGGAGAGAGAGGAGAACTGTGGGAGGGGCCCAGCAGGCTCCACCCACTAGATGCTTTCACAGAAGGGGGCGGAGACAAGACCAGTCACCCTGCACAAGTTAATAAATCATTGGCCAGATGTTCACGTCTCTGTTGGGGGAGAGAGGGGGGGAGGGGACTCACTCTGCAGTCTGTGTAATCTGATCTCCCTGCATTTCATTTTATCCCAGAGCCTCCATGAGCCCTCCGAGGAGCAGGGTATATAATCTATATATTTACTATACAGTCTGCACAGCGCTGACCCAGTTATGCGGTAATTCCCCTGACGCTTGCACAGGTTTATGTCTGCAGGAAGTGGGCTGCTAGACAAATATGACAAAATATAGAGAGAAACAATCAGAGAATGGATATCGGGGAAAGGTTCAAGGCTGAGCAGTCTATTGCTGGTAAATGTGCGGGAAATGTTCTCACTCCGCAGACAACGACCCTGAGAAATAGAGTGGGACACAAACCAATGCATATAACACCTGGTAGGTGGGGGAGGGTGACCCTGGAAGTAACCCCCCACCACCATCCCAGGGGCCATACTGGCTTTCACTAAAGTCCTCTAGAGCAGGCGGGCCTGCAATCCGACACATAAACATTCCCCAGCCCATGGGGCTTCCACAATCAGTGCCGGGACAAGGTATAAAGGCCAAAGGCCCCCACCCCCCAAGGACAAAGTGCTCCCACCCTTCAAAGAGAACGTGCCCCCAAAGAATAGAATAGAAAATATAGGAATAGAATAGAAGAGAAAAGAATAGAATAGAATAAAACAGAATGGAATAGAATAGAATAAAACAGAATAGAAAATAAAAGAAGAGAATACAATAAAAAAAGAAAAGAATAACATAAAACAGAATAGACTAGAAAAATATAAAATTATAGGAAATAATAGAAAAAAAGAATAGAATAAAATAGAATAACACAGAAAAGAATAGAATAGAAAATGAAAGACTAGAATAGAAAATAAAAGAATACAAAATAATCAAATAGAGCAAATATAGCCATCTTCTGAAATTCTACATTTTGTAATGATTTGAAAATAACAAATATGTTATAGAAAATAATTGAATAGAATAAAACAGAACAGAATAGAAAATAATATAATAGAATAAAACAGAATATAAAAGAATAGATTAGAAAATAAAAGAATAGAACAAAAAAGAGCAGAATAGAACAAAACAGGATTGACTAGAATGGATAGAAAAGAATAGAATAAAACAAAATGGAATAGAATAGAATAGAAAAGAATACAATAAAATCAAACATTACAAATATTGCCATCTTCTGAAATGTGAAATTAGTTGAAAATAACAAATATACTATAGGAAATAATAGAAAGAAAAGAATAGAATACAATAGAATAAACAGAAAAGAATAGAATAAAACAGAATAGAATAGAAAATTAAAAACTAGAATAGAAAATAAAAGAATACAATAGAATCAAATTAAATAAATCAAATATAGCCATCTTCTGAAATTCAAAATTTTGAAACAATATTTTGAAAATAACAAATATATCATAGAAAATAATAGAAAACGATAGAATAGAATATAGCAGAAAAGAATAGAACAGGAAATGAAAGAATGGAAAAAGAGTAGCATAAAAAATAAAAGAATAGAATGAAAAAGAACAAATATACCATCTTCTAAAATGTGAATCAGTTTGAAAATAACAAATATATTAGAGAAGATAATAGAAAACAAAACAATGGAATAGAATAGAATAGAATAAAATAAAACAGAACAGAATAGAAAATAATATAATAGAAAAAAACAGAATAGAAAATGATAGATTAGAAAATAAAAGAATGGAATAGAAAAGAACAGAATAGAATAAAACAGGATTGAGTAGAATGGATAGAAAAGAAGAGAATAAAACAGAATAGAAAAGAAAATAATAGAATAGAAAAGAATAGCATAGAATAAAACAGAATAGAAGAGAACAGAATATGAAGGAATAGAGAAAGAATAGAATAGAAAATAAAATAATAGATTAGAAGAGAATAGAATAAAATAAATATAGCCATCTTCTGAAATTAGAATTTCAAAATACGAATCGATTTGAAAATAATGAATATATTATAGAATATAATAGAATAGAATTGAACAGAACAGATTGTAATACAATGGAAAATAATAGAATAAAAAGAATATAAAATGATAAAATAGAATAGAATAGATTAGAATAGAATAAAATAGAACAAATATAGCCGTCTTCCGACATTCGAATTTCCAAATTTGAATCGATTTGAAAATGACGAAATCAATCCGAACGTTCGAATCTGAAACATTCTGACATCACGAAACTAAAATTATTCACTTAACCACTTGCCGGATGACCGCCGCACAGTGACAGCGGCAAAGTGGTTAGTTATCGCAAACCGCTGTCATAGGACAGCGGCCGCGATAACGAGTATTGTGAGCGCACGTGCGCCGCCGGGGGCGCGCTATCGCGCTCACTGTGTCCAGGGGGGCCAGGGAGCGGGTAGGGCGGACTTGAATGCCGCCGGCTACCCGTGATGCCCCTCCTGCAGTGAAAGAACGGAGGTTGGTGTAAGTAAACATGGATCTCCGTTCTGACAGAGGGGGAAGGGCTGTGATCGCAGGCTTCCTCTATATGGAAGCCATGATCACTCCCCTCCCCCTGCCAGCCCCGCCCCCATACAGTTAGAACACGCCGAGGGAACACAGTTAACCCTTAGAGAGCCCCCTCTAGGTTAGCCCCTTCACTGCCAATGGCATTTACACAGTAATCAGTGCATTTTCATAGCACTGATCGCTGTATAAATGCCAACGGTCCCAAAAAAGCGTCAAAATGGTCCGACATGTCCGCCGAAATATCGCAGTACCGCTAAAAATCGCAGATCGCCGCCATTACTAGTAAAATATAAAAAAAAATAAAAACCCCATAAATGAGTTCTCATCCTTCGTAAACGCGGCAACTTTTGCTCAAACCAATCAATAAACGCCAATTGCGAATTTTTTTTTTTACCAAAAATATGAGGAAGAATAAAAATCGGCCAAAATTTGTTTTTTAATATTTTTTTTTGGGATTTGTATTTTAGAAAAAAGTAAGAAAATTTTTTTTTTTTTTTTTTTTTTGCAAAATTGTCGCTCTTCTTTTGTTTATAGCGGTGATCAGAAATGACGCAGAGGGGATCGAATACCACCAAAAGAAAGCTCTATTTGTGAGGGAAAAAAAGGACGCAAATTTAGTTTGGGTGCAACGCTGCAACTGTGAGTTAAAGGGACGCAGCGCCGAATCGCAAAAAGCGCTCTGGTCAGGAAGGGGGAAATCCTTCCGGGGGCTGAAGAGGTTAAAAGACGAATTTGAAACAAAATGTTTCCGTTGTGCACATCTCTGGTTAAAAACGATCCTGATTGGAGGGGACCAGGCATGGAGGAGGAGATAACCCCACAAGGATGTATGAGAGTCCTCCTCTCCGGTATCGGGGTGGACAGGAAGTCACTTCTTTCCCTCCTCGTTGTCACTTCCTGTATTGTTCCCCCCAAGACGCATTGGAGGCCGGGAAATAAATATTCCTTTTGGCCTTCAAATTCACTGCCTTACATTTTTACCAATTGATTACACCAGGGAATTATTATTATTATTTTTATAAATCTATTTTCTGATTGATGTCTATGGGGTGAGCGCCCCTTTTCCAGAATATTTTGAATCGCCCTCTCAATCTCTGAAATAACCAGGGCCGTCTTTAACCCCTTGCTTCCTGGGCACTTAAACCCCCCCCCCCCCCCGCCGCCCAGACCAGCGCTTTCATCGCTGTCGCATTTTGAATAACAATTCCGCGGTCGTGCGACGTTGCACCCAAACGAAATTTTTATCATTTTTTTTCCCCCCACAAATTGGTGGTATTTGATCGCCTTTGCGGTTTTTATTTTTTGCGCTATAAACAAACAAAGAGCGACGATTTTGAAAAAAGAACAATATTTTTTTACTTTTTGCTATAATACACATCCAAAAAAAATAATAAAAATATTCATCGGGTTTGGCCTATTTATATTCTTCTACATATTTTTGGTAAAAAAAAAAAAAAAATAGCAATCGGCGTTTATTGATTGGTTTGCGCAAAATTTATCGCGTCTACAAACTATGGGAATTGATTTACGGCGTTTTTATTATTATTTATTTTTTTTACTAGTAATGGCCGCGTTCTGCGATTTTTATCGGGACTGTGACATTGCGGCGGACATGTCGGACATTTTTGACACTTTTTTGGGACCGTTGACATTTATACAGCGATCAGAAATTTAAATGTCCACTGATTACTGTATAAATGTCATTGGCAGTGAAGGGGTTAACCTGCAGGGGGCAGTTAAGGGTTTAACGGTGTTCCCTGTATGTGTTCTAACTGTGGGGGGGCGGGACTGGCCGGGACATAACAGATCTAACTGATCCCAGTGTCCCCATTCACACAACAGAGAAGCGCCGTGTTTACATCGACGGTTCCCCGTTTTGCAGCTCTGACAGGCGATCGTGGGTCACAAGCGGACACCGAGTACGCCCGTCCCGCCACGCAAGCGCCACCGCCTGTGAGACATGGACGTCCACCCGGAAATTGAGATCCGCGCTGTAGCCGTCTTTCGGCTATAGCGCAGATCTGAAGGGGTTAATATTGATTAGACCCCGGGCAAGCATTTTTTTGGGCCCCCCGAATCCACTTGTCAACTATTTTTAGGCAGTGCAGGCTCAAGGGGCAGCTGCTTTGGGCCCCACAACAATGACTGGTCCTGGGGCAGCTGCCCCTTTTGCCATGGAAATAACTCTTTAGCCACTTGGAGTATCTTTGCATGCGGTGGAAGCAGCGGGTAGTAGCAGGGGGGTGGGGGGTGTGGGGGGGTCGGGGGGGTCAACTTTTGCATCGGGCTCACAAGCTTCAAGCTACGCCTCTGGGGAAGAGGTAAGTCACTGTACAACAACTGGATTAGGAATAGATCATCATCTGCTCTGGTGGCCATCAGAATATGAAGAAGAGGCCCTCCTGTCCGGGTCATTCCCGGGAACAGGGGACGTCATGTCGTGGCCGCTCTGTATGAGGTAGGTGGGCACTTACCTAAGAGAAGGGCACCGATGAGAACGCCCAATGGGGAGCGATGAGATCTCACATACATGGCGTCTGTTGACTGACTGCAGGTTACTAGTAAAGGTGCAAAACCCCCACAGGAAGGAAATGTTACCCCCCCCCCCGCCGCTATGTATGGCCGGCACAGAGAACGTAAGTACCACCCCGCCCCACATTATATTCTACGAGAAATCAGACCGTTTCCTGTGCAGGTTATTAAAGCCGCTATACAAGTCTGTAATATCCTGACAGGTAACAATATGCAGCAACTGTTTGCTTCTTCATTTTTTCTTAAAAAAAAAAAAGCTTCCCCCTCCAGTCTAGTGACTTTGCCTAGGCTGAGATGATGTCATCAGTCTACTGCGGGCAGGAGGGAGCATTTCCTCAGTCTCCTCTCCCCCAGTAATCATACTGCACATTGTAACTTTGTCGCAAATGACAAGGTGAGAGGCTGCACCTGCTGTGCCCATTATGAGGGGTTCCCACCATCCCTGTGCTGAGTTCCCGGGTCTGTACACCTGTTGTGCCCATTATGAGGGGTTCCCACCATCCCTGTGCTGAGTTCCTGGGTCTGTACACCTGCTGTTCCCATTATGAGGAGTTCCCACCATCAGGGCTGTCTTTAAGACAGGGCATCATTGTTGAGGGGCCCAAAGCAGCTGCCTCACACTTGCCAACTATCCCAGTTTTAGTCCTCTGCTGTGTCCCAATATCTCAGTGTGAAGTTCTGTTACTAATGCTGCCCTGCTCTGCCCTATTGCCATATATAGATGACTCATCTTCAGACCCTGTGTTTACGTGTAAATAATCTGCATTATTATGTAAATAGCCACGGAGTGGCGGCATTGATATTTAAATAGAGGCGGCATTCACATTTATATCTCCCCCCCCCCCCCCCGAGGTCATATCCACCATCACTTCTACTGAATGCTGCCCACTGGGGAGGTAAAGGCACAGGCTGGAAAGTCCTGCCTACAACTGTGGTCATCAAGCCTAACATCAGCCTGTTCTGCAAAGATGAGCACATTGGAGATGAAACGCTTTTTGCAAAATAACATCTTGGTGACTATGAATACGCACATCTCAGCAGATGCATGAGGGTGTCATTAAATCAAATGTGAATGCAGGCTAAATGCCTCAGTTACATTGGTGGTCATTCAGACTAGTGGTCAGTGTGAAGGTCCCTCTTACATTGGTGGTCAGTGTAAATCCCCATTACATTAGTGGTCAGTGTAAATCCCCATTACATTACTGGTCAGTGTAAACCCCCATTACATTAGTGGTCAGTGTAAATCCCCAATACATTAGTGATCAGTGCAAACCCCCATTACATTAGTGGTCAGAGTAAATCCCCATTGCATTAGTGGTCAGAGTAAATCCCCATTGCATTAGTGGTCAGTGTAAACCCCCATTACATTAGTGGTCAGTGTAAATCCCCAATACATTAGTGGTCAGTGTAAACCCCCAATACATTAGTGGTCAGTGTAAATCCCCAATACATTAGTGGTCAGTGTAAACCCCCATTACATTAGTGGTCAGAGTAAATCCCCATTGCATTAGTGGTCAGAGTAAATCCCCATTGCATTAGTGGTCAGTGTAAACCCCCATTACATTAGTGGTCAGAGTAAATCCCCATTGCATTAGTGGTCAGAGTAAATCCCCATTGCATTAGTGGTCAGTGTAAACCCCCATTACATTAGTGGTCAGTGTAAATCCCCAATACATTAGTGGTCAGTGTAAACCCCCATTACATTAGTGGTCAGTGTAAATCCCCATTGCATTAGTGGTCAGTGTAAACCCCCATTGCATTAGTGGTCAGTGTAAATCCCCCTAACATTGGTGGTCAGTGTAAACCCCCATTGCATTAGTGGTCAGTATAAATCCCCCCTAACATTGGTGGTCAGTGTAAACCCCCATTGCATTAGTGGTCAGTGTAAACCCCCATTGCATTAGTGGTCAGTGTAAACCCCCATTGCATTAGTGGTCAGTATAAATCCCTCCTAACATTGGTGGTCAGTGTAAATCCCCATTGCATTTGTGGCTACTGAGAATGCTCCTATTACATTGGTGGTCAGTGTAGAAACTCCTCTTTATATTGGTAATCAGTAAAAAAAATCCAAACTTGCATTTGTGGTCAGATTCCGAATCCCTTACATTGGTGGCCGGTGTAGAAACCCCCCTTTATTGGCTGTTGATGTGAAATCCCCCATTACATTGGTTGTCAGTGTAAATTCTTCATTACATTGGTGATCAATCTGCATTTCCCTTTACATTGGTGGTAAGTGCAGTATTGCCCTTACACTGGTGGTCAGTGTGAATCCCCCTGTACATTGGTGGTCGGTGTAGAAGTGTTACCTTACATTGGTGGTCAATACAAATCTCCTTGACAATGGTTGTCAGTGTAAATTCCCACTTACATGGAGGTCATTGTATATTCCCCCTCACATTGGTGGTCAGTGTAAGCCCCCCTCACATTGGTGGTCAGTGTAAACCCTCCTCACATGGGTGGTCAGTGTAAACCCTCCTCACATTGGTGGTAATTGTAAATCCCCCTCACATGGGTGGTCAGTGTAAACCCCCCTCACATTAGTGGTCAGTGTAAACCCCCCTCACATTGGTGGTCAGTGTAAATCCCCCACACATTGGTGGTCAGTGTAAACCCCCCTCACATTGGTGGTCAGTGTAAATCCCCCTCACATTGGTGGTCAGTGTAAACCCCCCTCACATTGGTGGTCAAAGTAAACCCCCCTCACATTGGTGGTCAGTGTAAATCCCCCTCACATTAGTGGTCAGTGTAAACACCCCTCACATTGGTGGTCAGTGTAAATCCCCCTCACATTGGTGGTCAGTGTAAACCCCCCGTCCATAGCGACCACACCATAGGTTAGGAAATGGAGCCGTCATTTCCTATTGGTGGCAGAGGGGGGATTTACTAAAACTGGAGAGTGCAGAATCCGGGGCAGCCCTGCATGGCAGCCAATCAGCTTCCAATCCCAGCTTTTTCAATGAAGCGCTGACAATAAAACCTGGAAGCTGATTGGTTTCTATGCAGAGCTGCACTGGATTCTGTGTGCTCCAGTTTTAGTAAATCAACCCAAAAGTAACATTGTTTATAAACATTGATCAGACAGGAGATAGAGAGATACAAAGTAAGATTGTTTATAAACATTGATCAGACGGGAGATAGAGAGATACAAAGTAAGATTGTTTATAAACATTGATCATACAGGAGATGGAGAGATACAAAGTAACATTGTTTATAAACGTTGATCAGACGGGAGATAGAGAGATACAAAGTAACATTGTTTATAAACATTGATCAGACGGGAGATAGAGAGATACAAAGTAACATTGTTTATAAACAGTGATCAGACAGGATATAGAGAGATACAAAGTAACATTGTTTATAAACATTGATCAGACGGGAGATAGAGAGATACAAAGTAACATTGTTTATAAACATTGATCAGATGGGAGATAGAGAGATACAAAGTAACATTGTTTATAAACATTGATCAGACAGGAGATTTAGAGATATCTACATGATGTAGGTCATTAATCCCTCTCTGTATATTATGGGGATTATTGATCTCTCTGTATATTATGGGGATTATTGATCTCTCTGTATATTATGGAGATTATTGATCTATCTGTATATTATGGGGATTATTGATCTCTCTGTATATTATGGAGATTATTGATCTCTCTTTATATTATGGAGATTATTGATCTCTCTGTATATTATGGAAATTATTGATCTCCCTGTATATCATGGAGATTATTGATCTCTCTGTATATTATGGATATTATTGATCTCTCTGTATATTATGGATATTATTGATCTCCCTGTATATTATGGAGATTATTGATCTATTTGTATATTATGGAGATTATTGATCTCTCTGTATATTATGGATATTATTGATCTCTCTGTATATTATGGAGATTATTGATCTCTCTGTATATTAGAGGTATTATATGTCCCTCTAGTTATTATAGGTATTATATGTCTCTCTAGTTATTATAGGTATTATATGTCTCTCTAGTTATTAGAGGTACTATATGTCCCTCTAGTTATTAAAGGTATTATATGTCTCTCTAGTTATTAGAGGTATTATATTTCTCTCTAGTTATTAGAGGTATTATATGTCTCTCTAGTTATTAGGGGTATTATATGTCTAT
>BLSH010095727.1:0-17336 GCA_018402905.1 Glandirana rugosa
GTGCGATCGTTCGGGTTCCGTCCGGACCCGGACCCGGACTTTGTCCCGAAGTTCGGACGGACCAGCAGAACCCGAACTTCCAGGTGTTCGCTCAACTCTAGTGGCCACCATAAGAGTATATCATTAAGCTTACATCTCACTATATGGGAAGTGTTAAGATAAGAAGGGGAGGCGTTTTACAATGTACAGCAATGATTTGGTTTTAAAAGGGTGAATGTGTGTTTGATTATGATCATGCCATATTTTGTTTTGATTTTATTTGATCCGTTTGATTTTTACCATGTTTTACCATTTGACATCGCCTAACTGTACTAGTATTGTATACAAGCTGAGAATATGCACAGTCCGTATATGTTTTTATGTCACGATCTATCTCTAATTATATGTACATTTTTTTACGATGAAAGAGTGAAATATTTGAGTCAACAATATCCCCTCCCAGGAAGGGGCGGGCCAGTTAGACTGAGCAAGGCCTGCCCATAGTCATGTGATTGTTTAGAGAAATGTGTGTGTATATATGGAGGTGCCAGTGGCATGAGGAATTAGGCTCTGATGAAGAGGGTTCGCCCTGGAAACACGTCAGCCTTGTCCTATGGTGTACGTCCAGGCCCTCTGCTGAGGCTCCACCATCATCCCCATTGGATTTATTGTTGTATTCCAAAAGGTTTTAACTTCAGATCCGTTTGTGAGTATATGGATTTTATCTAATTTAATTATTAAACTTTTTAATGGTACGGCACAAGGTCGGTGCGCCTCTCTTGTCTTTCCTTTGCTATAGTGTGTCTGGATGCGCATGATCCGGAAGAGGGCAGCAAGACCTGTATGTGCGATTTACCATTATTCTAGTGTGACTATCATCGAATGAGGAGCCCCTGCTGTACCATCATCTTTGGTTTGTGGTCCCTTGAGCGCAGGAGTGCATTGGTTTGGTGTTTGGTGTTACATGTGAACTCTCCAGCAGCCGGTTCCTTCTTTCCAGAGAGGTAGCAGGGTGCACGTACTATAAAGACTTTAGTAATATGGTACTAGCAATTGATGAACGCCATTTGAGGAGGACCTCGCTAGCCAAAGGCTTTTTGAACAGTATTGATGAATACGAGACTCAATCGGTTCCCAATGGAAATGACAATGGTCCGGAAATGGTGGACGAATCCAGCAGAGGACAGAATGACATCGGCATTTTATAAACTGAAACACTTAATAGAGAAAGAGATGTTACAGTGGTGGGACATCACCCTACTGGGGAAATATCTGGAAGTAGGTAGGATCCCCAGAGGGTTGAGAATTAAGAAGGTGTGTGATTTTTTGGATGATGACCTCAAGAAGGAATGGGTGGAAGGTTTGCGTTCCTATAATAGATCATGGCTTAAAATCATTACCACCCAGAGAGAGAGGCATTTAGTCAGTATTAGATCTGATATTTCTATGCTGCAAGAAGAGCTTGCAGCATTTACAGATATTGGGTCATTTGGTGAATGGGATGCCAAGATAAACGAACAAACGATAGACTACGAGACCAATCTCATCAGTAAAAAATCAGCGAAATTTAAAAGAGACAGACAAGACTATTTACAAGGGAGGGAATTTCAGTGGAAGAAAACCAATAATAGGAACAATACCAATTTCTCCACCAATAACAGCAGAGCACCCAATCACATCCAAGAACGCACTTTCTACAATAATGGTAAAAGAAAGGGGAGTAACAACAAGAATAACTATGACAATAGAAACTACAATTTCCATCAATCCCGTGAGCCCTCCAGAGCTAATCCTAATGAGAAGAAAAATGGAAACCACAACGGAATAGATGGTAATAAATATTTGAGGAACAAGGGGAGGAAAGGTTGCAGTAAAGGGCCATCTACGGTCCCCGAAACATCTGTGGGGGTATCCTCTAAAAAGAGCTGCAATTGGGTCCCAAGAGGGGGAGAGGAGGTGAGGAAGGAGGGAGATAGAAGGAACAGGGATGTGCACCCCTCCGCCAAATATAGCTATAATTGTGATGGCGTGTTGTCCTTTGTGTCACAGCCACAAGAGGGTACGGTTGGACCACCAGACCTAGTGGGTTCTCCCAACCCTCAAACTGTGACGCATGGGGAGCCCCCGGACAATGTAGCAAGTTCGGAGATCCATCAAGTGGAAGAAAGTCACAAACCAATACCAAGAGCTGACACCCCGGTGGCCACGGAGTGCGGTCCGGGAGCACCAAGTAACTCAAAACACCCCTCAAGACACCCCTCTGCTGAGGGAAATGGATTTACCCGCTTACAACATACAGAATCTTTTTCGGTATCAGGTGCTGCGGGACTAGCCAGACCCGCAGCAAAAAGCAGCATGATCTCAGAAGCGAAATTAGAGCCAGTAGTGAGGAAACGCACAACCTCCAGGACCTCACCATTGCTAGCAAGAAAAAGGGGAAATTTACAAGAAGAGGCAGACGGGGAGGTAAGAAGTGCAAAGAAAGGGAAGAAACATTAGAGCCCCACTCTACAATTAAAATTTTTAATCTCTCAAGCTCGCACATCACTGAGGAGGAACTGGGTCTGCTTAGAAAGGGGTTAAACTTTGCCCCCGAGAGCCCTCCCAATATCTTCGAGCTGTTCGTAGACTTAAATAGGTTTATACGTAACCTTACCATCAAGCGCTATTTTGCTATCAAAGACAAAGATAGAAAACAAGCTATAGAGGAAGAGCAGCTTGCCAAAGTCTCCCTCGACAACTCAGTTGATAGAGAGGCACTTGAGATCTTGGAGGATCTATATAATGAAGGGTTAGAAGATGGCGGAGTACAGCCATCGTGTCCCTTCCTAGAGGCTGAGGTTGTACAAACCAGTTTTAAGCCGAAATCCAGTTTCTACCCATATTGGTCAAAGGGGAACTACATCACCACCTTCTATGATCTAGTTTGGGATGAGTTCAAAATTCTGTGTAGCGGGAGAAAACACAGGCAGCTCAACGATGGCACAAAAGACTCCGTGTTAAAGTTGAAAAATAGGCCGGAGATTATAATTAGAAAAGCGGACAAAGGAGGGAGCCTGGTCATTCAAGATAGAGAAGCATACATTCAGGAAGCCCAAAGACTCATAGGGGATACAGACACCTATGTCAGACTTCGGTATGATCCCACCAACGAGTATAGGGAGGAACTAAAGTCTTTCTTAGAAAAGGCTTTGAAGAATGGTGTCCTGACCAAGGATGAGTTCTTTTTCCTCTACTCAAGGCATCCTGTTGTGCCTCATTTTTACCATATCCCTAAAGTTCACAAAGACCCAATAAATCCCCCAGGAAGACCCATCATTGCTGGAATGGATAGTCTTACCAGCAATCTAGGGTGTTATGTGGACCATTTTTTACAAGATCTGGTAATAACATTACCCTCCTTTGTCAAGGACTCTGGACACGTGCTGGAAATCCTCTCCTCATATTCATGGGAGGAGGGTTATAGGTGGGTCTCACTAGACGTGACTTCTCTTTACACCTCTATCCAGCACCAGTTCGGTCTTCAGGCGGTCCAACATTTCCTGAACACTAATCAGAATTTTCATCACGCCCCAAGCCGGTTTCATCTTTGACAGCATAGGGTTTATGCTTACCCACAACTACTTCTCCTTTTTGGGTAATTTTTTCAGGCAAATAAGAGGCACAGCTATGGGGGCCAGGTTCGCTCTGAGCTATGCCAACCTATTCATGGGCTATTGGGAATCCAAGTACATCTGGACAAACAACCCCTTCGGAGCGAATCTGGTCCTCTACGCGCGGTACATCGATGATATCATTATTATCTGGGATGGTACCGATGAGGAACTTGAAGGATTCGTTCACCACTGCATGAATAATCCATTTGATATCTTCTTCACCCATGTGGTAGATAAAGAGTGCCTGGTGTTTCTGGATCTCGAGTTGCGAGTAGATGAGAACAACTGCATCTACTCGAAAACGCACATTAAGCCCACTGCGGGGAACTCCTACATCCATGCTCGGAGTCACCACCATCCGAGATGGATTAGGAATGTGCCGTTCGGACAGTTTTGCAGACTGAAGCGAACGTGTACCCGCAGATGCGACTACGAGGAACAGAGTGTGGCTCTTAAAAAGAAGTTCAGGGAAAAGGGGTATGATGAGGAACTCTTACAGCAGGCCTACACTAAATATTTGTCCCTCTATAGTGAAGATAAGCAGGATGTAAGGTCAGTGCAGACCAAGTCCAGTGTTGATCAAAAAGGAGGTACTAGGTTCTGCACTAAATACAACAATAGAGCATTTGGCATCCAAAAAATCATTAGACAAAACTGGAAGATCCTTAAACAAGACCCCTTCCTTGCTAGTTCCCTCTCTTCACATGCAGGTGTCGTGTTCAGGAAACCGAGAGACCTAAGGAGTTTAGTAGCGCCCAGTCGGGTAAAGAGAGCCCAAAGATCAGTAACAGGCCCTTGGTCATCAATATTTGACCAGAAAGGGAGCTATCGGTGCGGTGTCACGGGTTGTGCTAACTGTGCCTACATGTGTCACCGTAAGAAACAGGTGGTATCCCATAGTGGGAAGGCCCATCATATTAGTCAGTTTATTAACTGTGGCACATGTTTTGTGATTTACGGCCTGCTATGCCCCTGTGGGCTCCTTTATGTGGGACGCACATCACATCCTTTGAGGGTGAGGATGAACGAGCATCGTAGTAGCATCTCCACCTTAAAGGACAACTATTCAGTACCACGCCATTTTTTAGAGAAACATGATGGCAGCCTGGTAGGCTTGAAAGTGTTTGGCATCGAAGCCATCAGCAACCAGATGGACAACGGTACAGGATTCCGTAGGCTTTGCAATAGGGAAGCGTACTGGATCTTCACCTTGGGCTCTCTAAATCCCAATGGCCTGAATGAGGAGATAGAGTTGCAGTCCGCGATGTGACGTATGCTCCCCCTCTCTGCTTCCTCTTCCCCTTTGTCTAATTCTGCTCCCCCCCCCTTCTCCCCCCAAATTAGTTTGTATCTGTATTTTAAGGTAAAAGTTCTATTTTTTCCCCCTCTTCCCCTCCCCCTCCTGATATCAATTTATACCATTCATATTAGGGTCGTTTCTCTGTCAACCAAATCCAAATCCAAGTCTCCATTAAAAGTTAAAAGGGGATAAAAATAAAAATAAAAATATATATAAATATAAAACAATTAGGAATTAATGTTGGTACTCCACACCCCTGTCCCCTTTATCATCTAGTAAGTGGTTCCCAATATAGAAGGAACTACCTTATGTTCCAAGATATCATCTACTAGTCCAATTATCACTCACCTGTGTTGCTGTGTACATACAGGTATATGGACACCTGTCTGGCTGGTTGTCTATGCGAGACATGCCTGAGGTATTCTGTATATATCTATATATTCACACACATTTTTTAGTGGCTATTTGCATACTACAGTTGTACACACTTGTATGTGCAGCTTATTTCACCTTATTTACTAAAATTATAGTCACATACTTCCAATCTGGCCCATTTCCACCCTCTCTGTTATGCATGTATATATATATATATATATTTATTATTCTTCAGGTCTGGATCATTCTCATAAAATAAATAAAAGAAAAGATTCTGGCAGTGTAGATGGGTGTCATTGGCACGTGATTTAACATAATGTATGCCCCATTCCACAAGCTGCTCCCTCTGACTCCTCTTGATATCATCTCCTTGGGGATCACTCATTTATTGTGGTATAGGATAGGGGAGGTGTGGCAGCAGTGGTGAAACTGACAGGAAGGGCCATTCTGCGAAGTAGATGCTCCCATTGGCCGGGGACGACATGGCCCGTCCCCGCCTTCTAGCCATCCAGAATCTAGCTCCACGGCGACCCGGAAGTGACGCGGCTGGAACGCACGAGTGGTTCACTTCCGGTTCAGCAGGATCCTTTGCATCCCAGCTGTTATGGACGCTCCGACTGGGATTGCAGCAGCATTGATCTGCGCCTCATCCACTCCCCTCAAACCACCCGCGGCATCTGCAAAGGGTAAGGAGAGGCTGCCTCCCCCATCCTTTTTGTCGGATTCCCGTCTACCTTTCCCCTTCTTCCCCTTTCTTCCCCCCTCCCCCCCTTCCCCCTTCATGGGTATGTGTGTATGCACTGCCTCCTTAATGATAGGTCTGGCCTCACAATCATGTAGATGAATGACAGCAGGAGAATAAGGGTGCTGTTCATTAAGATTATGAATAGAAGTACGAGCAATATGGCCAATAAAAGAGTATATCATTAAGCTTACATCTCACTATATGAGAAGTGTTAAGATAAGAAGGGGAGGCGTTTTACAATGTACAGCAATGATTTGGTTTTAAAAGGGTGAATGTGTGTTTGATTATGATCATGCCATATTTTGTTTTGATTTTATTTGATCCGTTTGATTTTTACCATGTTTTACCATTTGACATCGCCTAACTGTACTAGTATTGTATACAAGCTGAGAATATGCGCAGTCCGTATATGTTTTTATGTCACGATCTATCTCTAATTATATGTACATTTTTTTACGATGAAAGAGTGAAATATTTGAGTCAACAATAGTACAATATCCCCTCCCAGGAAGGGGCGGGCCAGTTAGACTGAGCAAGGCCTGCCCATAGTCATGTGATTGTTTAGAGAAATGTGTGTGTATATATGGAGGTGCCTGTGGCATGAGGAATTAGGCTCTGATGAAGAGGGTTCGCCCTGGAAACGCGTCAGCCTTGTCCTATGGTGTACGTCCAGGCCTTCTGCTGAGGCTCCACCATCGTCCCCATTGGATTTATTGTTGTATTCCAAAAGGTTTTAATTTCAGATCCGTTTGTGAGTATATGGATTTTATCTAATTTAATTATTAAACTTTTTAATGGTACGGCACAAGGTCGGTGCGCCTCTCTTGTCTTTCCTTTGTCAATATGTGTGGCCACCATTATTTTCCAGCACTGCCTTAACCCTCTTGGGCATGGAGTTCACCAGAGCTTCACAGGTTGCCACTGGAGTCCTCTTCCACTCCTCCATGACGACATCACGAAGCTGGTGGATGTTAGAGACCTTGCGCTCCCTCACCTTCCGTTTGAGGATGCCACACAGATGCTCAATAGGATTTAGGTCTGGAGACATGCTTGGCCAGTCCATCACCTTTACCCTCAGCTTCTTTAGCAAGGCAGTGGTCACCTTGGAGGTGTGTTTGGGGCCATTATCATGTTGGAATACTGCTCTGCGGCCCAGTCTCCGAAGGAGAGGATCATGCTCTGCTTCAGTATATCACAATACATGTTAGCATTCATGGTTCCCTCAATGAACTGTAGCTCCTCAGTGCCGGCAGCACTCATGCAGCCCCAGACCATGACACTCCCACCACCATGCTTGACTGTAGGCAAGACACACACGCTTGACACCATCTGAACCAAATACGTGTATCGTGGTCTCATCAGGCCATAGAACATGGTTCCAGCAATCCATGTCCTTAGTCTGCTTGTCTTCAGCAAACTGTTTGCAGGCTTTCTTGTGCATCACCTTTAGAAGATGTAGAAGAACCAGTATGAGAGAGTGAGAGCGATAACACCAAATTGAACACACCTGCTCCCCATTCATACCTGAGACCTTGTAACACTAACGAGAGGGAACATTTGGACATTTTCACCTAAGGGTGTACCAACTTTTGATGCCAGTGGTTTAGACATTAATGGAGGTGTGTTGAGTTATTTTGAGGGGACAGAAAATGTACACTGTTATATAAGCTTTACACTCACTACTTTACATTGTAGCAAAGTGTAATTTCTTCAGTGTTGCCACATTAAAAGATAAAATAAAATATTTACAAAAATGTAAGCTGTGTACTCACTTTTGTGAGATTCTGTATAACTACTAAGTATAGGAGTGACTAACAGGGACCTGACTGTGAAATCAGTTGACCTTGGCCCCTTTATTTGTCAAGATGCCCCCACCTTGCCAGTGGGCAGTGCCCCATAGAGTGCACATGTATCTTGCTCATAATTACTAACAAGGATTTGTATTTTTTTTTCTGCCATTAGTTACCAGAACCACACAGTCAATTGTTTGAAAATAAAAGATTGTTAAGTAGGAGGTTGTGATGTTAGTTTGATCTATGAACTTCCCTTGAGAATCTGGACATATTCATAGACACAGGGAAGGATGTTTACTGAGGTGGAGTAGACTGTGTGGTCACTAAAAGGAACAGAGGAGGTGCCTGGTAAATCTAGTAGGCATCTCTTGAGATCCATTAAGACTTAACCGCTGCAGCTCTATGGCTATTAACCCTCTCTGCTTAAGCTTAATAACAGCTGTTGTTGATATTCATTTGTCCATGGCTGCTTTAACACTCTGAACTGACAGCAGACTGATGCATGTATGCAAATATGGTTTCAAAGGAAATTGCCTGAACCTAGAATTGACTTGCTGATGGGGCCCAAGTGGCTCATTATAGTGGCCGCATTCACTCACCTAGGGTTTCTTAGTCAGCAATTACTATGCATACATATTTACTTATTTAGGCTTATGCTATTCACTGTGAGTGTTTTAGTTGTGGACCTGCTAAGGCCGGCCATACATGGTTCGAATCTTGGCAGATTGACAGATCAACTTGGGTACAACCAGCTTGCCAGATTCGCTTGCAATTATTGCAAGTGGCTGCTATAGCCACTAAAGATAATCACTGTGCTCTCCTGGAGGAGACGGCTTACCCTGTCAGGAGCAGACAATTGCTTGACAGAAGGGACTCCCCTGTCAACGCTGTCTGTGTTGATGGGGGAATTGTGCAAATTTCTTTCCTGGTTGCAGGAAATAAATTTGCATAATCTATGGCTGGCCTTATACTCAATAACACATGCATGTTTTTACAGCAAGGCCCGCTACTATCAGCCATTGTCTTATCCTACTGTGGGATCCATAGACTTGATTGAGTACTGAGTGCTGTGCAAGTGTGTGCATCAGTGTGAGCCCAGGCATTGTTTGTTCACTTGACAATGTTATTCATTTTAGTAATGAGAGGTAGAGGTTATCCTTTATTGTTTATTTATTTTTCTGAAAATTTCTCAAGTATTCTCATTGGGTAATACTGCAGTTGTCAACTTTTATAACTGTTCTTTGTGGCAGGTTTCTTTTGCTCCCAATATTGAGTGTTCATCATTCTACCGATGGACCCGATTGGTTCCCGCTGTGTCCAATCACAGCAGGAGCGAGTCACTGGCAGTGTGCGCACGTGCCCCAGACTCGTGCATGAAATCACGTACAGGTAATTTTTTTCTTTTAACCACTTCAATACCAGACACTTATATCTCTTTCCGCCCAGACCAATTTTCAGCTTTCAATGCTCTCACACTTTGAATGACAATTACTCAGTCATGCAACACAGTACCCAAACAATTTTTTATCATTTTTATTCACAGAAATAGAGCTTTCTTTAGTGGTATTTATTCACCACTGGGCTTTTTATTTTTTGGATATAAGCGAAAAAAGAGCAAACATTTTGAAAAAAAAAAACACTTTTTTTTAGTTTTTATTGTAAAATTTTGCAAATAATAAATTTTTTATAAACTTGGGCTAACATTTATACTGCTACATATCTTTGGTAAAAATAGCCCAAATTAGTGCATATTATTTAGTCTGTGTGAAAGTTATAGAGTCTACAAGCTATGCTGCAAATCATTGAAAATTGACCACACCTGATGTACTGACGGCCTATCACGTTTCTTGAGACACTTATGCCTCGTACACACGGTTCGACGGTCGTATACAACAGGTCGTACGAATGACTGTTGTATGCGAAATTGACGTTAGCATACGCGATTACAACAGCCGACGTACGACGGTCGTACAACAGAAGTTGTATGAGTAGACTAGAAAACTTGGTAGAACCAACAAGCGGTCTTACGACCTTTGTATCGTGTGTACAGAGAAGTTGGTCCAACAAGTTGTATTGTGCAAAACACGCATGCTCAGAAATCAGGAACGGCCAGACACTAATTACATGCACCTGAACTTTCTCTTTATACGGGGGGCGTGTCTAGCCAAGCTCCAAGATGGATGTGTAGGAGAAGAGCTCCGTAGAGACACGGGAGAGAATTCCGCACCAGAAGGCAAAGCCAGCTCCACAGCTATGATCATCAAGAGGGGGACACAGCGGGTACCCCTAGAGAGATGACCAAGAACAAAAAGAACCCCATACAGCCTAGCAAGCTGGACGGGTTCTTTTCTACAGCGGCGCGCGAGCCACAACAATATGGCGCCGGAGCCTCCGACACACAGGCCGCCAGCCACAAGGCCACAGCATGCCTATTACACCAGAGGACCGAAGGGGACCCTGACGAGGGGCCGCAAAGAGCTGAATACAGCAGCAACTCATCTGGGACCTCCACACCGTCCACTAGAAGCCCGGCCAAACAAAAACCGAGGCTGGAACCGCAGGTCTCACAGTCTGACAACGTGGGCATGGAGGTAAGCAGCACTGTAGACACAGACTACCCGCAGAGCAACCCAAACGACCCGATCGCAAGCTACCCGGCTTCAAACCAACCAGTTTCTGACACTGTCCTTAAGGAGATGCTAGTATCCCTTAGAGACTCTATACACTCAGACTTAATAGCTGGGCTCAGCAAATGCCAATCAGAGGTGCATGCAATAGGGAACAGGGTGAACTGCATAGAGCAAAAAATGGATGAATACGCCTATACCTGCAACACCATCATCGATGCACAAAACGCACGAAACAATGAAATAAAATGGCTCAAAGACAAGCTCTCTGATTTAGAAGACAGATCAAGAAGAAATAATATAAAAATTCGGGGCGTCCCTGAATCAGTCGCACCAACGCAACTTCAGCAATACGAACAGACCCTGTTTTCCACCATAGTACCATCCCTATATACACAGAACCTACTGATAGATAGAATCCATAGAGTACCGAAGCCAGCTTTCCTGCCTCAAGACACCCCAAGCGACGTCTTACTAAGAGTCCATTTCTACCATGTTAAATACCAAATTATGCTCAATTCTCCAAAATCAGGTAGTCCACCAACCCCCTATGAGACAGTGCACTTATTACCGGATCTATCTAGACACACGCTCCAATGCAGAAAAAACCTGGCCACTATTACAAAGGCCCTGAGAAATCATAATATCCAACATAAGTGGAAATATCCAGCCACTCTTGTAGTCACAACTAATGGGGCAACTACTACAATCACCACCTTGGAAGAGGGTATAGCCGCCCCCTTAAAAGGTGGAACATAATACCTGAACACACAAATCCCTTGCAGCATGATCTCAAGCTGCCTCTTCTTCAAGAGAAATGGCACACTGTCTCCTACAAGCGTTCAACAAAAAAGAACCCATCTGGCGGCCTCGAAAAACAATTCAGCCTGCCACACACCTCTCCTCTAGCTCGGAGTCAATCCACAACTCCCTACCCCCAATAAAACATCCAAGCACAATATATGCTTATGGATCCAACTAGAGATCCTTCCTTTTTTATTGACTTACAAAACAGACCTTTGATTTGCCCTCACGGGCTGTGTTCCCTTTCTCCCTTTGTTGTCTTTTTTTCCTTCCTTTCTTGCACAGCAGCCTCAAGCACAGTCAAGCCAGAAGCCTACCGAGACCATTGAGACGTTCTCTCAGACTCGTCCTCATGAAAACTACCAGCAAACCCCTACTACAACATGCTCAGACCCGGACCGAACATCTCCAACAAAAGTAAGTGCCAACTTCTTTCCAAGACTTGCACACCAAACATCAATCTCACACAAAAATGACAATCAAGTGTCTATCACTAAACGTCAGGGGTCTCAATCATCCAGTCAAAAGGCACAACATGTGGTCCAAAGCATCCAAACAAAATATTGACATACTATGCATCCAAGAGACGCATTTCCAATCGGGAAAAACCCCTAACTGCACCCACAAGGACTACCCACACATTTTCCAGGCCAATACTTCTAACAGCGAAACTGGAGGAGTGCTACTGGCACTTAGGAACTCCCTATCGGTCCAACTTAAACAAACAAAGATAGATGACCAAGGAAGGTTCATAATAATCACAGGAGACATAAATTCGCACCCTTATACCCTGGCGACAGTGTATGCTCCAAACTCTCATCAAGTCCGCTTCCTACACAAAGTTCTAAAAATAATAGCTTCCATCAGATATGGCAGCCTTATACTCTGTGGGGACTTCAACGCAATAGCAGACACGTCTTTAGACACAACTGGATCCAACAAGAGACACACTGAAACATTGAAAAATGTGCTTCTTACGGAGGAACTGTACGACGCGTGGCAGTGCACCCACGCAAATGAGAGGGACTTTACATTTTACTACCATAGGCACTCAACCTACTCGCCTATAGATATGTATCTTGTAGACAAATGGCTACTTCAAAAAATATCTGATGCAAAAATAGGAAATTAAATGGTCCGACCATGCAGCCATTACCTTACAGATTGCTGAAAAGGATGTCCCCCCCTCTATACCCGTTGGGGTTGTAACAATAAAATAATACAAGAACCTAAAACAGCATCCCAAATCTCTCAAAACCTCAGGGAATACATCAAACACAACGATAGCCCCACTACTAACCCATATACCCTATGGAATTGTCACAAGGCCTATCTTAGAGGTATTCTTATTCAACTAGGCACCAGGGAAAGGAAACGCTACAACCTTAAACTGAACTCCCTCTTAACTGAAATCCACACATTAGAAACCAGAAATAAGAAAACTCCTGATAAACAAACAGCATATGCCCTATCTAAACTCAGGGAAAACCTGAGAAATCTCCTAGCACAGAATTACGACAGACTAATAAACCACCTCAAGCTCAAACACTACGCTAATGCTAACCGGGCAGGGAAATATCTAGCGAGCAGGCTCAAAGCGATCCGCACCAAGACAAGAATAGCACACCTCACACACGCTACTCTAGGGTACAAAATTACCAATCCACAAGAGATAGCTAATCAATTTGCAGAATACTATAAATCACTCTACAACCTCAAAGATGACAACTCCACCCCCCAACCCACACTAGACAATATCCAACAATTTCTACAAAACCTCCACTTACCCACATTATCTCAAACCCAACTGAACCAACTAAATGCACCCTTCACAGTCATGGAGATAGGAAGAATCATAACTTCCCTACCCAACGGCAAATCCCCAGGGCCAGATGGCTTCACTAACGAGTACCTCAAAGCCTTTAAAAACACACTAGCCCCCTATATGCAAAAAGTGTTTGCAAAGGCCACCTCCAATACTCCCTTTCCCCAAGAGATGTTGAGAGCGCACATAGTCACCCTTCCCAAACTGGGAAAACCCCCCACCACCCCTGCCAATTTTAGGTCGATATCACTGCTGAATGCAGATATCAAAACATACGCCAAACTCATTGCATGGAGACTAAACAACATTATTCCAAACGTAATCAAAAATGACCAGACGGGCTTTGTGAGGGGGAGGCAGACCTCAGACGCTACCAGAAGAGTTGCAAATATTGTTCATTATGCCGAAAAAACACGAACGCCTTCTCTGCTGCTTTCCATAGACGCAGAGAAGGCGTTCGACAGGATGCACTGGCAATATATGTCAGCAGTCCTTCAGAAATTTGGGTTTCATGGGCCTATTATGAATGCAATACTCACAACCCTCGGCACAGGTCTACACGTCGGGCCTCTTGTCTAAACCATTTGATATCACCAATGGAACTCACCAGGGATGCCCGCTGTCGCCCTATGTGTTTAACCTCATGATTGAACCCCTGGCCGAAACTATCTGCTCCCATCCAGGCATTTTGGGATTTAAATTCCAACAACAAACACACGTCATCAATTTATTCGCAGATGACATTTTGCAACTGACAAACCCCACCATTTCCCTCCCAAAAGTACACAAAACTCTTACAGCATTTGGGAATGTATCATATTGCAAAGTCAACTGCCACAAATCCCTAATCCTAGATTTGGGTATACCCAGTCACATCAAAACACTACTGGAAAAATCCATGCCATACACCTGGTCTAAGGAGGGTATCCAATACCTAGGAATCACACTGACCCAGTCTACCACCTCACTAGCACCCACCAATTTCAAACCACTCATCACCAAACTTGACAACCAATTGAAAGCCATGGCAAAAAAGGAGATTTCATGTATGGGAAGGGTGGTGGCATATAAGATGATGACCCTCCCACAGATTCTGTATATGTTTAGGGCACTGCCCATTAACATCCCCTCAAAATACATACAAGCCCTGGCGAGTTCCATGTGGAGATTCATACGGGGGGAGAAGAGAGCAAGGTGTTCCCGCAAAATCCAAATTAAAAATAAAAGGGTGGGAGGAGAAGGGGTCCCTAAACAACTACTTTTGGGCGGTGAGATTGGACCAAATCAAAGCATGGTTTCAAAAAGAGGACGCACCTGCATGGGTCAACATAGAAAGACACATGGCTCCTACACAAGATCTCGCAACGATGCTATTGGTGGACTCATGGATACAATGGCCCCCCAAAACCCTACCCCCTCCAATTCTTACATCAACACAAGCATGGAGACTTCTCCACAGCCAAAAATACCTGAACACCCAAGTAACCGTACACCATCTCCCTATAGAAGCCCTTAAAACTAAGGTACCCTTTATCCCTCTTAAACAACTAGCCAACCACGGTACAAAACACGTGCAAGACTTTATACTAAATTCTAAATGGAAACCAATCGAACAGATATCACTGGAATTTAACCTCCCGGAAAAGCTTCACTTCACATGCGCGAGAATCCTTAACCGCTTGCCGACGGCTGATAAGCAATTGACGGCGACAGTGTGGCTCGATAGCGCGGAACGCCGTCACTGTGTCCGGGGAGGGCCAGGGAGCGGGTGCGGCGGATTCGATCTCCACCGGCCACCCGCGATGCCCCCCCCGGAGTGAAAGAACGGAGGTCCGTGTAAGTAAACACGGACCCCCGTTCTGTGAGGGGGAAGGGCTGTGATCACAGCCTTCCTCTACATGGAAGGTGTGATCACTTCCCTTCCCCAGCTAGGGCAGTCCCCCCACAGTTAGAGCACGCCCAGAGAACACTGTTAACCCTTAGAGCGCCCCTTGCAGGTTAACCCCTTCACTGCCAATGGCATTTACACAGTAATCAGTGCATTTTTATAGCACTGATCGCTGTATAAATGCCAATGGTCCCAAAAAAGTGTCAAAATGTTCCGACATGTCCTCTGAAATATTGCAGTACCGCTAAAAATCGCAGATCGCCGCCATTACTAGTAAAAAATTAAAAAAAATAAAAACCCCAGAAATGAATTCTCATCATCCGTAAACGCGGCCACTTTTGCGCAAACCAATCAATAAACGCCGATTGCAATTTTTTTTTATCACAAATATGAGGAAGAATATAAATCGGCCAAAACCGATGAAAAAAAATGTTTTTTTATATTTTTTTTTTGGATTTGTATTTTAGCAAAAAGTAAGAAATTTGGGTTTTTTTGCAAAATTGTCGCTCTTCTTTTGTTTATAGCGGCGATCAGAAATGACGCAGCGGTGATCAAATACCACCAAAAGAAAGCTCTATTTGTGGGAAAAAAAGGACGCAAATTTTGTTTGGGTACAACATCGCACGACCGCGCAATTTTCAGTTAAAACGACGCAGTGCCGAATCGCAAAAAGGGCTCCGGTCCTAAAGCTGGAAATCCTTCCGGTCCTTAAGTGGTTAATTTCCTAAAACAACACCCGGCACCACAAATCTCCATGCCAACAACGGCTTGGCTGTTCTACAACTCAAACTCCAAAAAGCACAAGGGCATAATGCTGTTCTATAACCTCATTCAAAGGAAAAATGATTTCCAAAAAAACAAAAACATCACCAAGTGGGAAATTGATCTACACTCCAAATTCACTGAAAACCAATGGTTGACAGCCATCAAAGAAATATTCAGATCCACACACTGCGCAAACCACTGGGAAACTTCCCTTAAAATCATCAACAGATGGCACTACACTCCTAATAGACTGGCCAAAATCTTCCCAAAAGTATCAAACACATGCTGGAGAGCAGGGGCGTATCATGAAACGAGTGGGCCAGTGTGCAAGATAAAAAGCGGGTCCCAGGTACTGATAAAATAAAAATGCAGTGCACCGCAGCAAAATGTGAGCGTGGCTTAAATGTTATGAAATATTGGGCATGGCTTAAAGGGGTGTGGTTTAATATTGTCTGAGATTACTTACATAGTGGGAATGTACAATGCAGAGTGCAGGAGAGGAGCTCTGAGTATATGAAGGTGGGTAGTATGTGCAGGAGAGGAGTGCAGAGTGTATGGTGGTGGGTAGTATGTGTAGAAGACGAGTATGGAGTGTATGGTGGTCGGTATTATGTGCAGGAGATGAGTGCAGAGTATATGGAGGTGGGTAGCATGTGCAGGAGAGGAACGCGATGTGTATGGAGATGGGTAGAATGTGCAGGAGAGGAGTTCAGAGTGTATGGAGGAGGGTAGTATGTGCCCATTATGGGGCAGTGGACAGGGTCAGTAACAGTAGGGCAGGTGACAGTGTCAAATATTTTTTTCATTTTTATGCTTTTTTTTACAATTGAATTTGTTTTTAAATTTTTTTAATTTTTTTTTCACAATGCTTTTTGGGACGGAGGGGGTTAGGACTGGGGACGGTGTCAGTAATTTTATTATTTTATATTTTATTTTAACCAATTTTATTTACCGTATATACTCGAGTATAAGCCGAATTTTTCAGCACATTTTTTATGCTGAAAAAGACCCCCCTCGGCTTATACTCGAGTCAGTGTCTGTGGGTGATGAGTAGATTCACATTTAACAGAGCCGTGCTGCTTCTAAGAGCCGTTCTGTGCTTTGTAAGTGTGACTAAACACATTGGAATGCAGAGAATGCTGAGAGAGGTGTCAGATTCTCAGCTTGATGTCGGGAGGTGGGCGGGACAAGCTGATGTTAGCTGTTCAGTCCCGCCTACCTCCTGATCTCCGTGAAGAGCTGCAGCTCTCTCTCTGCATTCTTTGCATTCCAATGTGTTTAATCACACTTACACAGCACAGAACGGCTCATAGAAGCAGCACTGCTCTGTTTAATGTGAAACTACCTTACTCATCCCTTATGTGCTCTGGCTACAATCTGTGTCCTGGATAAAATCCCTGTGTCCTGGCTACAATACCTGTGTTCTGGCTACAGTCTGTGTCCTGGATAAAATCCCTGTGTCCTGGCTACAATACCTGTGTTCTGGCTACAGTCTGTGTCCTGTATAAAATCCCTGTGTCCTGGCTACAATACCTGTGTTCTGGCTACAGTCTGTGTCCTGTATAAAATCCCTGTGTCC
>BLSH010095727.1:17346-30247 GCA_018402905.1 Glandirana rugosa
CGACACCCCCTACATTCCTATCTATCATTAAGGGAAAGACATAACCTGTATCTCTCGCAAGCGATGGCTAGCGAGGACACAGGACATTATTAACTCGGCTCATTGGACACACAAAGGGACGAAGTCAGATACTTACTTGCCCTCGGCGACAGAGGACAGGTAAGTAGAAGTTACGACTTCGACGACTCTTTCCTTGATCCCTTGGAGACAGGAGTCAGGGAAAGAGACAGAGTTTCCCCTCTACTGCCACCCTAGGCTTATACTCGGGTCAATAACTTTTCCCAGTTTTTTGTGGTAAAATTAGGTGCCTCGGCTTATATTCGGGTCGGCTTATACTCGAGTATATACGGTATCTTTTTTTGTAATATTTATTTCAATTTTTTTTTATCAGCCCTGTTAGTGGACTTTGGTGAGATATGGAGGGGGGGTCTAAACAGACCCCTGACATCTCCCCTTTGAGACAGAGAAAGGGACTGAGGACAGAGGTTCCCTAGTTCCTTTCTCAGCAGCTTCAGCATTGAAGATGAATGGACAGGAGACAGCGGCTCCCGTTCATTCATAGACTGAAGCAGGGAAACACACAGGTTACTCGGCTCAATTATTACAGGACACAGGAGCGATCGGTAGCGAACGCTCTCTATGTCCAATACAGAAAGGGAATTACTATCTATCCTTACATCCCCCACAGCAGCCTGTGGGAGATGAGAGGAGAGGAGGGAGCCGCCTACGTTGGAAGGGGCAGAGGAGAAGCATACAGCGCGCCAGAGGAGGACACGGGCTGGAGAACACAGGGGCAGAGGAGGAGGAGGAAAACATGGTGGACATCGGGGGGGGGGATGATCGGTGCGGCACTGCGGGGGAGGAACAGTTGCCAGCACCAATCTCCCTGTATGGCATGTCAGCTGACAGCCATGGCAGGGAGAGGAGGAGAAGCGGCTGAAAAGCCATGTAGAGAGATCGGTGCTTGCAACCGTCCCTCCGTTGCACCGATCATCCCCAGCTGTGAAGGGACTATCATCCATGTGTATAGGGCAGGTCACAGTGCCCCCCCCCCCTTTGAGGACCTGTGTGCAGGGAACACCCTGCACACATGGATGATACACCACTGCTGGAGAGGTTGTGGCCTTGCAGGAAGCCTTATACACTCTTTCTGGGGGTGCCCAAACCTCACAAGCTTCTGGAATAAAACATTCCAACTGAAAAAAAAAAACAAAAAAAAAAACATTCCAACTGATCTCCTCTCTAACAGGGTTAATTACCCCCCCCCCAACCTGGAACTAGCCATACTACATATTGATATTGACAAATTCCCCACAGTCTATAGGCAAATGGTCACCCATATTTTATTAGCCACGCGCAATTTCGAACGTCTGTTAGCTATCAACTCCTCCAACTGCGCGAATTTCGAAGCCAAATAGCAACGCTGGGCTTATTTTATTAGATCCAATAACATATAACTGATAACTGTAATCACAAGCTTTATTATCTGTGCAAACATCTGTACTCTCACCTATAGCGAAAATTCTGTTTGTGCTGTACATGTTTGTATGCTCCTATTTCTAAACTTCAATATAAATTATTGTAAAAAAAAAAAAAAAAAAAAAAAAATGTTCTCTTTATACGTTCATAACACGACACTATGTTCAGCTTGGTGGTACGATCGTGTAGTGCATGTCAGTATGCTAGATACAACAGCCCCAACATACGATTTGGTCCGTTCGGTCGTACGACCGTCGAATCGTGTGTACGAGGCTTTAGACTCAGTTCACACAGGGGCAATCCGCCTTCAGGCATGATTTCATAGGTGTCTTCAGCGTGACTTTAGAGCGATTTCAGCGCGACTTTGGACGACTTACAGCCCCGCTGTAGTGTGAACCGTCTCTAACAAGCCAGGAAAGTACAAATACCCCCCAGATGACCCCTTTTTGGAAAGTTGACATTCCAAGGTATGTAGTAAGAGGCATGGTGAGTTTTTTGAAGTTGTATTTTTTTCCCACAATTCTTGGGAAAATTAAGACTTTTTTTTTTCTTTACACAAACTTGTCATATTAACAAGTCCTTTCTCACACACAGCATATGTATACTTGCAATTACACCCCAAAATACATTCTGTTACTCCTCCTGAGTATGATGATACCACATGTGTGAGACTTTTACACAGCCTGGCCACATACAGAGGCCCAACATGGAAGAAACGCCATCAGGCGTTCTAGAAGCATAAATTACACATACAATTTCATGATGACCTATCACATTTTGAAGGCCCTAGAGCACCAGGACAATGGAAACGTATATTCTATGAGGCATTATGAGTCTTTTGAATGGTTCATTTTTTTCCACAAGTTTTCGGAAAATGTGGAAAGAAAATGAAAACATATTTTTTTTACATACAAGTTGTCAATTTATAAGATATTTCTAACACATAGCATGCACATAGCAAAAATGATATCCCAAAATACATTCTGCTACTCCTCCTGAGTATAGTGATACCACATGTGTGAGACTTTTACACAGTCTGGCCACATACAGAGGCCCAACATCCAAGTAGCACCTCCAGGCGTTCTAGGAGCATAAATTACACATATAATTTCACAATGACTTATCACACTTTTGAAGGCCCTGGAGCACCAGGACATTGGAAAAGCACACAAAATGACCCCATTTTGGAAAGCAAACACCCCAACGCATAATATATGAGGCATTATGAGTCTTTTGAGTGGTTTATTTTTTTCCACAAGTTTTCGGAAACCGTGGAAAGAAAATGAAAACGTATTTTTTTTACAAAAAGTTGTCCATCTATAAGATATTTCTAATACACAGCATGTTCATAGCAAAAATGACACCCCAAAATACATTCTGCTACTTCTGCTGAGTATGGCAATACCACATGTGTGAGACTTTTACACAGCCTGGCCACATACAAAGTCCCAACATCCAAGTAGCACCTCCAGGCGTTCTAGGAGCATACATTACATATAATTTCATGACAACCTATCACTGGGAATTTATCTGAGAGGTAGAAATTGACCATTGCTCAAGGAACCACTCGCAACCTCTGGAGGAACCATAATTGAAAAACCCTGCCCTAGAGAATAAAATGGCGGTCATTGCAATACTTTATGTCACACCTTATTTGCGCAGCGTTCTTAAAACTGCAATTTAAAAAAACACTTTTTTGAATTAAAAAATAAGACAACAGTAAAGTTAGCCCAATTTTTTTCTATATTGTGAAAGATAATGTTACGCCGAGTAAATTGATACCCAACATGTCATGCTTCAAAATTGCGCCCGCTCGTGGAATGGCGACAAACTTTCGCACTTAAAAATCTCCATCGGCGAAGTTTAAAAATGTCTACAGGTTACCAGTTTTGAGTTACAGAGAAGGTCTAGTGCTAGAATTATTGTCTCACTCTAACAATTGTGGCGATATCTCACATGTGTAGTTTGAACACCGTTTTCATATGTGGGCGGGACTTACGTATGCATTCGCTTCTGCACATGAGCTCGGCGGGATGGGGCGCTTTCTTTTTTATTATTGCTTTTACTTGCTATTTTTTATTTTTACACTGTCCTTTAAAGGGAAAAAATGGGTCACTTTTATTCCTATTACAAAGAATGTAAACATTCCTTGTAATAGAAAAAAGCATGACAGGACCTCTTAAATAAGAGATCTGGGGTCAAAATACCTCAGATCTCATATTTACACTAAAATGTAATAAAAAAAAAGAAAAAACGACACAAAAAATGTCTTCTTTTAGAGCATTGGACGAAAGTACCGCTTGACGTCGCTTTCGCCCTTCAATGTCTTGGAGCCGATTGGGGGCCATCTTACCCTCAGTTGGCATCAAGGCAGTGAGGGGAGCGGACCGGATCATTTCCGCTGCTACGGCGGTAAATGGCGAAGATGACCTGAAAGTGGCAGGGGGACCCTCTCCCGCCCCCAATAAAAGTGATCTTGTAGTGAATCCGCCACTGAGACCACTTTTATCTGAAAGCCGACCGCCCGCTGTTTCAGAAAATACAGGGGTTATGGTAGCTATCTGCTACCATAACAACTGTATTTTCCATGTACCGACGTACAACGACAGCAGGCAGTTGGTAAGTGGTTAAGATAAAAAACCTTCTACCTTTACATCTTCTTTAAAAGAAATGGTATATCTTAACAAAGAAAATTCATATTAATTGATATGATATCATTATAGTTTGTTAATATAAAAGTGCACTGATAAACTCACAGTAAGGGGCTAAAGATATTTTGTATTATGTATTTTAGTTTATGATTTTTTTTTAAATGTATCTAATACTAGTATATTTCTAGAAAAAAATGTAAATATGTATCACTGAGGCCTTTTGCTGGTGCTTAATATACAGTGGGGCAAAAAAGTATTTAGTCAGCCACCAATTGTGCAAGTTCTCCCACTTAAAAATATGAGAGAGGCCTGTAATTTTCATCATAGGTACACTTCAACTATGAGAAACAGAATCAGAAAAAAAATTCTGAAAATCACATTGTCTGATTTTTAAAGAATTTATTTGCAAATTATGGTGGAAAATAAGTATTTGGTCACCTACAAAAAAGCAAGATTTCTGGCTCTCACAGACCTGTAGCTTTGTCTTAAAGAGGCTCCTCTGTCCTCCACTAGTTAGCTGTATTAATGGCACCTGTTTGAACTTGTTATCAGTATAAAAGACACCTGTCCACAACCTCAAACAGTCAAACTCCACTATGGCCAAGACCAAAGAGCTGTCAAAGGACACCAGAAACAAAATTGTAGACTTGCACCAGGCTGGGAAGACTGAATCTGCAATAGGTAAGCAGCTTGGTGTGAAGAAATCAACTGTGGGAGCAATTATTAGGAAATGGAAGACATACTGTACAGGACCACTGATAATCTCCCTCGATCTGGGGCTCCATGCAAGATCTCACCCCGTGGGGTCAAAATGATCATAAGAACAGGGAGCAAAAATCCCAGAACCACACGGGGGGACCTAGTGAATGACCTGCAGAGAGCTGGGACCAAAGTAACAAAGGCTGCCATCAGTAACACACTATGCCGCCAGGGACTCAAATCCTGCAGTGCTGAACGTGTCCCCCTGCTTAAGCCAGTACATGGCCCGTCTGAAGTTTTCTAGAAAGCATTTGGATGATCCAGAAGAGGATTGGGAGAATGTCATATGGTCAGATGAAACCAAAATAGAACTTTTTGGTAAAAACTCAACTTGTCGTGTTTGGAGGAGAAAGAATGCTGAGTTGCATCCAAAGAACACCATGCCTACTGTGAAGCATGGGGGTGGAAACATCATTCTTTGGGACTGTTTTTCTGCAAAGGGACCAGGACGACTGATCAATGTAAAGGAAAGAATGAATGGGGCCATGTGTCATGAGGTTTTGAGTAAAGACCTCCTTCCATCAGCAAGGGCATTGAAGATGAAATGTGGTTGGGTCTTTCAGCATCACAATGATCCCAAACACACCGCCCGGGCAATGAAGGAGTGCCTTCGTAAGAAGCATTTCAAGGTCCTGGAGTGGCCAGTCTCCAGATCTCAACCCCATAGAAAATCTTTGGAGGGAGTTGAAAATCCATATTGCCCAGCGACAGCCCCAAAACATCACTGCTCTAGAGGAGATCTGCATGGAGGAATGGGCCAAACTACCAGCAACAGTGTGTAAAAACCTTGTAGAGACTTACAGAAAACGTTTGATCTCTGTCATTGCCAACAAAGGGTATATAACAAAGTATTGAGATGAACTTTTGTTATTGACAAAATACTTATTTACTTTAAAAATCAGACAATGTGATTTTCTGGATTTTTTTTCTCATTCTGTCTCTCATAGTTGAAGTGTTCCTATGATGAAAATTACAGGCCTCTCTCATCTTTTTATGTGGGAGAACTTGCACAATTGGTGGCTGACTAAATACTTTTTGCCCCACTGTATATACTGTATATATATATATATCAATTTGCCAATAGGCCTGCTTCTAGAAAGAGGAGGGGCACCCAGTTTCCAGATACTCTGTTGTCACCTTAGGGTTTCTTTCAAGGAAAACTACCTAGATATTAGGGCTGAGCTAAAGTTTCAGTCCAAACAAGTTTGGACTAACTTATGGTTGTTCGGGCGTTCTCACAACACTAAAAAATTAGCTTGCTTGCACAGTCAAGCATCATGTATAACAATATTACTTCCACTATTATACATGACAGCTTCAGAACGTTAATGATTGTCAAAGTGATTGTAAAGGCTATTTTTTTTTGTTTTTTTTTAAATAACAAACATGTTATACTCACCTCCTCTGTGCAGTTGGTTTTGCACAGAGCAGCCCAGGTCATCCTCTTCTCCGGTCCCTCTTTGCTGCTCCTGGCTTCTCCTCCTATCACCCGAGTCGAGTCAGAGCTCCGTGTATCCATTCAGACATGGAGCCCTGACCCTCTCTCCCCTGATTGGCTGACTGACTTTGATTGACAGCCACGGGAGCCAATAGTGCCACTGCTGTGTCCCAATCAGGAGGAGTGTCTGGGACAGCTAAGACAGTCGTGGACATCATTGGAGAGAGAAGGAGCTCAGGTAAGTAATTAGGGAGGGCTAGGGAGACTGCTACACGTTTTTTTTATCTTAATGCATAGAATGCATTACAACCTCCTACCTTTATAACTCCTTTAACGTTTTTCCTATAGGTAACCCTCTAATAAGGCTTACCTATAGGTATTGTAAATATCTCCCAAACATGCATTACCATGCTGTTCCTTCAGATTCCTGTGCCGTGAACAGTGGCTCCCGCTGAAAGGAGACTGGTGGGTTCGCCACCAAGCCCTTAAAAACCAGTGATGTCACTGGATCCCTATTCACTTACAAGGTCAGGAATCCCAGAAAAAGGGAAGGATAGTTTAGGTTTTTTGTGTGGGTGTACCCCATTAACCACTTCCACACAGCGCGCTGTATATTTATGGCGACAGTGTGGATGCTTACCGCGAATCACTGTAAAAAAACAGCGGGTGGCCGCTAGGGGGCGCACGTGCACCCGCCATACTCCTGAGGAGTGTGCCTGCGGCTCGGGTGGACCTGATGTCCACCAGCGAGCCGCGATGAGGGGCCATAGAACGGGGTAGCGCCGATGTAAACACGGCGGTTCCCCGCTCTGTTAGTGTGGGCATAGGAGATCTATTGATCCCTGTCACTGGGATCAGTTAGATCTCTTATGCCCAAGGTAGCCCAGCCCCCCCACAGTGAGAACACACCCAGGGAACACAGTTAACCCCTTCACTACACCCTGCAGGTTAACCCCTTCACTGCCAATGACATTTATACAGTAATCAGTGGACATTTAAATTTCTGATCGCTGTATAAATGTCATTGATCCCAAAAAAGTGTCAAAATGGTCCAACATGTCCGCCCCAATATCACAGTACCTCTAAAAATTGCAGATCGCCGCCATTACTAGTAAAAAATTTAAAAAAATAAAACCCCCAGAAAAGAATTCTCATCATCCATAAACGCGGCCACTTTTGCGCAAACCGATCAATAAATGCTGAATGCGATTTTTTTTACCAAAAATATGAGGAAGAATATAAATCGGCCAAAACCGATGAAAAATTTATTTTTTATTTTTTTTGGATTTGTATTTTAGCAAAAAGTAAGAAAAAAGTAAGAAAAACACTAATATGGCTTCTCTGCGGCTGATATAAGGATTTTCCACACAATTTGATGATGATTTTAAAACACTAATATGGCTTCTCTGCGGTTGATATAAGGATTTTCCACACAATTTGATGATGATTTTAAAACACTAATATGGCTTCTTTGCGGCTGATATAAGGATTTTCCACACAATTCCATGATGATTTTAAAACACTAATATGGCTTCTCTGCGGCTGATATAAGGATTTTCCACAAAATTTGATGATGATTTTAAAACACTAATATGGCTTCTCGGCGGCTGATATAAGGATTTTCCACACAATTTCATGATGATTTTAAAACACTAATATGGCTTCTCTGCGGCTGATATAAGGATTTTCCACACAAATTGAAGATGATTTTAAAACACTGATATGGCTTTTCTGTGGCTGATATAAGGATTTTCCACACAATTTGATGATGATTTTAAAACACTAATATGGCTTCTCTGCGGATGATATAAGGCTTTTCCGCACAATTTGATGATGATTTTAAAACACTAATATGGCTTCTCTGCGGCTGATATAAGGATTTTCCACACAATTTGATGATGATTTTAAAACACTAATATGGCTTCTCTGCGGCTGATATAAGGATTTCCACACAATTTGATGATGATTTTAAAACACTAATATGGCTTCTCTGTGGCTGATATAAGGATTTTCCACACAATTTGAAGATGATTTTAGAGTAACTGATCTTTCCCTTAAAGTAACAGCTGGAGGCTTTCCCTGTACAACTTGGAGATGATTTTATAATCTAAAATCATCTCCTAGTTCTATAGGGAGATGTTTCTACTGTTGCTTAAAGGGACAGATTATTGTTTCTTGCACAAAATTAAAAAGTGCATCTACATTGCTGGTTTAAAAAACAAACAAAAAATTCCAAAAATAAAAAAAACAGTGCTGGCTACCCCCTCCTCCTCCACCGCCACTTTCACCGCCTCCTCAACCTCCAGCTCCACATCCACCTCCATTTTTGATTTTTTTATGTGATTTTAGGTTAAAAATTATTTTAAGTTATTTCCCTATCCCCATTTCTTTGTAGGGCAATTGCCCTACTCCTACCCCCATTTTCCTTCCTTTTGCAGACCTCTAGGACTTTCCAGGACTTTGTTACAGCCATTTTTGTGCCTAAAAGTTCGGGTCCCCATTGATTTGAATGGGGTTCGGGGTGACTTTGTCCCGAAGTTTGGCCGAACCAGCAGAACCCGAACTTCCAGAGGTTCGATCAACTCTAGTACAGGCCCTTCTCCTTGTGTTTTAAAGTCTATTACACACACCACCAATGGTCCATAAAAACTGTATCCTTTTGAGATACTGTTTGGTAGAGCCCCTTTGACAGAACTGATCCTTCCACAAGAAATTAAGTTGAACATTTAATACAGCCCACTAAATTGTATGCCCACGTTTTCTCCTCTATTCCAGATCCCAATTCTGAGACTGCATCATGCTTCCTTCAGCCATAACAATTGGTAGTACTTAAGAAGTTTAAAAAGAAAGGAATAAAGAAGGGTTTGGTGGTCCAATACAGGTGTTTCTGACAACACCTAGAAGAAATAACATTGGAGGGAAAGATGTCCTGGTATCACACCTTTCATGAACCCGAAGGGTGCAGTGCTTCACAGATCCATGCAATAGAATGTAGGTAGGGAGAGCTATGATGGTTATCTTGAACATGTTACAAATGCTATACAGACTTAACATTGATATTCATGATGTTTCACACCAAAGGAACCTCTGTGGTTGACTGAAAACAAAGTACAAAAGAGACTAACTGTGAAAATATCACAACATTCAGATAGCATACACCTGCAAGTCCTTAGGAAACTTATCGCAAATAATTTCAAGACGCTATTTCTAATTTTTAAAGACTCCCTACTGACTGAAAGTGAACGAGAGTGACATAGAGCAAATGAAGTACCACAATGGATTGATACTACATTCCATTTAACATTAGTTGCTATGGGTTATGTTTACATCTATGCAGTTTCCACTGGTGCGTTTTTTGGAAAGGTGCAGGGACTTTTTCACACACAGCACAGTGAGTTTTTGGCTTCATGGACTTTAACCTCCCTGGCGGTATGATTATTTCAGATTTTTGGTGCTGAAAGCGGTACAATTGTTTTGCATGAAAAGTTGGCGTTTTATATTGTAGGCCCGTAATTCTTAGGAATAACTCACTTAAGTCTGTCCAAACAAGAGTCTAGTAGACATCCCGGGTATGATAAAGTTTGAAAAATGAAATCATAAATTATAATATAATAAATAACTAAAAATAATTATCAAAAACAATAACATAATAGTAATAAAATTTATTCAATAATGTAATCAAATCAAAAACACTGAAATTTGCTCAGTTGCAGAATTGTCGCTGTCGTCACTTTCAGTTTCTGATGATAAATTTCCCCAAAAATCAGTATCACTCAATTCTGCAAATGAATCTTATTTACTAACGCTGTTTTCTAGCTGATCAAAAACTGCTTTGATGTAAACGGACACTTTTTGGTTGCTATGGACATTCTTATGTTTCCAGGCAGAAAGAATGGCATATATAATATAAAAGTGCATGCAGGGCACTGGCCAAACCACCAGGGACAAAGGGGATGTGAAATGATTTCATACAGTAATGTAATCTATAAGATTACAGTATACTGTATGTGTACTGTGTGTTTCACTTTTTGAATTTGCCGCCGGTCTCCGTCCCCGTGCGACACTCGCAGGGAACGGAGCCCAGCATACAGAGGCATGGGGCGAAGCACACAGCCCGCAGACACTGCGGGGGACATCGCTGGATCCAGGGGACAAGGTGAGTAGCGCTGCCTGGATCCAGCAATGCAATCCCGAGTGTGGCTCGGGGTTACCGCTCTTGGTACTGAAATTCCACCCCGAGCCACACTCGGGATTACCGCCAGGGAGGTTAATGGAATTGCATCAAAAACACATGAAAAAACAGACCACCAGAACGCATCAAGATCACATAAATAGGTGTGAACTTAGCCTAAGCAAGAATGTTGGATGGTGGAAGTCCAGCGGACATAGTTTATCTTGATTTTGCTAAAGCATTTGATACTTTACCTTTGCAGTGCTTACCTTTGAGGGAGCTGCATGGCATGACGGATTCTCTGTTCTTTGCCACAACCCTAAGAACTGCTTCTTCCACCCTGACACACCTGGTTAGGTAATGAGATGCTGCAAATGCCTATGAGCTCAGGTATTAGTATACTACCCACTACTATATTAGCATACAAATATTAGGCACCTGGCAACTTTATAGTAAATAAAATAACTATATTGTCATAAGGCAAAATAAATGGCAATACTCAAACATCAATGAACAGGCAAAAGTATCTGTTTGCATGCAATAAATAAGATGTAAATGCTAGGACATGATATAGCGGTTAATATAGATCGCTGTGGTACTAAGCAAGATTAACCTAGTAAAAACAGTACTAGTAATAAACTGAATAAACAGTGAACCATATAAACAGTATAAACAGTAATAAAAAGTATCACGGTAACTCCCCTGCAATAGATGACCAACAGGTTTCTCAGAGTGCACTCTGTGGACATCCACCCTTAGTGTAGATATGGATATATTTCCTGAAAGGGGTATCTCTGGGAGGTGGTACTTCCGTATACGGTGCCTGACTTGCAAACTTCAGCTGGCTAATGGTGAGGCCATATCTGTACAGTGGTGTACTTAATTACCATCCCCTTAACTCTGCATGCAGTAATTTGGTTTTGGGGCTACTAGGCAAACAGGCATTCCCTTCCTGTCCTGAGCAGCCAAACAGTAGTAAATCAAGCACAATCACTCACCAGTCCTGGCACTGACCCATCGAACCTTGTCCTGTACACTCATCTGGCTCTGGTCCTCAGAAAGCTGATCCTCAGTAGATCAGTTTTTGTACTCCCATCCTCAAAAGTTCAGTCCCAGCACTCAAGTCCTCAGTGGCTGTCTCTGGTCTTTATATGCACAGCACACAGGTCATCCAGCTCTGATCCCCACACAGCAAGACTCTCTTCCCTTTTCTCGGAGCCCAGAAAGCCAGTCTTTCCTCCTCCTCATTTTTGTAGTATTCCCTGTCTCTTGTGGTTCACAGTTGTATTCACCTCCACAGCGCAGTTCTCCTTACGAACAACATTTCCCAGGGTTCCATGCAGCTGCATCATCAAGTCTCCTCTACTGCAGACAACTCCTGGCTACACCTCATAAGGGGTTTAACCTATAAAATAAGGTCTGTTGCATTTGATGAACATGTATGTATATGGTGTGGCAGAGTGAGGCCCTGCCACTGTGAAAATGTAGGAGAAAGTGACACATGGTTTGCACATATGCAGAGTGCAGGGCTCAGGAATGTTAGTTCTGAGCGGTGAAAGATTGTTCCTGATCTTTCTCCTGGTTTTGTAATTCCCAAATCAGGGGCTGGAACTCAGAGAGTGCTATGGGAAGGAAGGAGTCTCAAACCCAGTGACCAGCAGGCTGAGTATGCAGGTGTTCACAGCCTTAATAGTCTAGGACCAGGCACTAGTTCAGGGCTCCGCTCAATCCTTTCCCAGGAGTCGGAGAGGCTATGCAGGACAGCCAGAGTATGTATGTCTGCACAGTGCTGAAGCAGACAGTGACAAAGCAGCAAGAAACTGGAAGAGGAATGTGGTACCGAGTATGTACAGGAACACTTAGGTGCTGTGTTTGATGAGCTAAAAGACCAGGACAACAGGCCTGAGCAGCAGCACTTCTAGGAAGAGCTAAGAGGCTGAAGTTGTTTATATTCTTGTTGATGGTGGAAACCCCTGCCTGGGAAACTGATTTTCCATGTGAATTTTTCTGTTTTATTAATAAACGTGGGCCAACAAGCCATTAAAGCACTCCCGTTGATCGAAAACCCCAAAACCATCACAATAGATAAAAAACTGGTTACATAATTGGGTCCAGAGAAAAGCATAAATGACTCATTCACTGCATGGTTTAAAGTTGAGTGTTTTGCCCCAGTTTTGTCCTTGCCAATGCTTTTAAATGTTATAATATTCAAGAGCTCATTTTCAGTGTTTGCTGATTATAGTAAATTATGCAAGGAAATCGTTTTAGCACTGGATATTGTATCATTATATGGCAGATTGGGTTGAATATTTAGAGATTTAAAAATGTAAAATTACATTCCTGGGTGCCAAAAATAAGCATTAAGAGAAGATAATCAGTGATCGGGGGGGGGGGGGGGGGTGC
>BLSH010095730.1:4081-15278 GCA_018402905.1 Glandirana rugosa
CCCCCCCCCCCCTTTTTTTTTTTTTTTTTTTTTTTTTTTTTTTTATATTGTCCATGAACATGATTGGGTATTCTTTGCAAAGTGAAATCACATTCACTAAGCTCTGGGAACAATTTCGTTGCAAACGTCACTTGCAAAGTGGACAGCCTCCTATCTGTCTTTAGTAAATGAACATAATTGCTTTATGCATCAGACCTGTTTATTTATTTATTTATTTATTTATTTTTTTTTTAATGACTTGAGGTTAAATAAATAACACACATTATACCTATTTAAAAAATGTTTTATATTTTTCCAGTGTTTCAGCCACCATCCCTGCTCCGTGAATTGTGGTGTTGGTTTTTAATGCATTGTCTATGATCGCTAAACGTCTACTTCTGAAGATACGGTCTCGAAGCACATCTTTCGCCAACAGGTACCTCCTCTCATTTTAAGGGTATGAGATCTTTCCTTTTGTTTTCTTAAATCTTCTTTTCTGAACTGTACTCACATATTCACACCACTCTTCCTTCGCTGTATGCTGGTGAGAGACTGCATTTTAAAATTGGATTACTGATGACTAAAGTATAATTGCAGCTTGCAGTAGGCTGTTTTCAAGTTACACAAAAAAGTTAAAGTGTTAGTAAACCATTCACTATATCTGTTCTCCCACAACACACAGATCATGGAAATGCAATAGTTTTAGGAAATATAAACTGTTAAATAGCCTTTCTCATCAGCAGTATATAGCAGCCTTGTGACTTCTATCAGTGTCTGGTTAGTGTCTGGTTAAAGTGGTTGTCAACCTGTGACAACCACTTTAACCTACAGGTAAGCCTATAAAAAGGCTTACCTATAAGTGCCCTGCATATCTCCCAAACCTGCATGGTTCAGGAGATATGCAGTGTTTTGCATGTGCAGTGAAGAAACGGCCGTGCCGTTTCTCCACTGACCCTGTGCCGTGACTGGCGGCTCCCACACGCATGTGCAGGAGTGACGTCACACGACTCCGGCCAGTCACAGCACCGGAGTCGCGGTCCCAGAAGGAAGGGGGGCCGAAGATGGATGTGGCCTGGAGCGAGGACATCGCTGGACGCCGCAGGCTTCGTTTGCAGGTAAGTAGCATAGTAGCCCATTGTGCTTCTACTTTAATCAGGGTTATATTGAGGAAGTAAACCCAATCTGGGTTTACTTCCTCTTTAAAGCTTGTAGGAGGGGTTTTCATTCTCCCCTGACTGTCTTATGAGGTTGCAGGACCCCTGACCCTCTGTCTGGACAGTGCTGATTGGCCCTGTGCCAATCACATGCACCCTCCCAAGAGAAGAAAAAACTCTCTAGCAATACACACCAAACTGAGCATATGCAGAGTGCCTTCAAGGCTCTGTACTAGAAGGAGATGGATTGGAGACAGTTGAAGAAGGGGAGGATCAGAGAAGACAGGATCAGACAGCCTTTTTACACAATTCAGAGGGTTAACCCCTTAGGTTTCACAGTGAGTATAACAAGCATGCTTTACTGCATATACAGACTGATTTTACTGTTGTGGGTTTAGAAACACTTTAAGTTAGCCATCGGCGGTTTGAATCTCAGCTGGTTCAGCAGGGACCGACCGAGATTCGAACCATGTATGGGCAGGCTGCATGTACCCAAGGTTGGTACAATCAGACAGTCAGATTTATCATGCGATTATTGCCAGCAGTGTGTTGTCCTGGCTGGGGTAGCTCCCCCCATCACTGGCTGTATTGATGGGGTAATTAAGTGATTTTCTTTCCTGCAACCAGAAAATCAGATCATCTAAGGCCAGCTTTAGATCTAGCAATTTATAAGGGTGCATTCACACTTGCGAATGCACCCACAGTCTGATTACATGCAAAAGTTGGGGTTGCTGCGATTAGCTGAGAGAGGCAGCCCCTCTGAAAGCAATGGGAGGCTTCCGGCTGTCACAGCTAATCACACCCACTTGCATGTAATCTCTCAGTGGCAGTGGCCACATGCAAATGATTGGCCCTGGATGCAGGCAGTGGGAGCCAACAGCCTCCATTTACTTTCAATGGGACTGCTTCAAAAAACGAATTGCAGTAACCCCCACTGGGGTTTCTGGTATGTAATCAGACTGTGGGTGCATTTGCAAGTGTGAATAGATATTCAACAAATGAACCCGTAAATAGTCGCAAAATGTTTTCCTCGCCATTGACCAATTTGCATAAAATACATGGTATATATTGTAGCATGTGAACATTTTACAGTTGTGCTCATAAGTTTACATACCGTGGCAGAATTTGATGTCTTGACCATTTTTCAGAGCATATGAATGACAACACAAAAACTTTTCTCTCACTCATAGTTAGTATTTGGCCGAATTCATTTATTATCAATCAACTGTGTTTACTCCTTTTAAATCATAATGACAACAAACTACCCAAATGACCCTGATCAATAGTTTACATACCCTGGTTTTTAATACCGTGTATTGCCCCCTTTAACATCAATGACAGGTTGAAGTCTTTTGTGATATTTGTGGATGAGTCTCTTTATCTTTTCAGATTGTAACGCTGCCTATCCCTCTTGGCAAAAAGCCTCCAGTTCCTGGAAATTCTTGGGCTGTCTTGCATGAACTGCGTGTTTTGAGATCTCCCCACAGTGGCTCAATGATATTGAGGTCAGGAGACTGAGATGGCCACTCCAGGACCTTCACTTTATTCTGCTGTAGCCAATGACAGGTTAACTTGGCCTTGTGTTTTAGATCATTCACATATTGGAATGTTCAAGTACGTCCCTGCGCAGCTTCCTGGCTGATGAATGCAAATGTTCCTCCAGTATTTTTTCCCCAGTCGTCTTCCAGGACAGCCCTTGAGAGATGGAGCTCATCACACCTGACAGGAAACACATTGCACAGCTCTTTAAAAGGCGGTGCCTCAGGCATCTGGTCAGTTTTTTTTTTTTTTGTTTCCTCAGCCGAGGAGACATGTTGCAGAGGAACCGTCGTTTAAAGAGTAAAAGGGAGTAGGGAGAGCTCCACCGCTCAAGGGCTGCCGGGGAGGCGAGACCAGAGCCAAAGGAATTACCTGCCAGAACTGCAAAACGCATCAGAGGCAGCAAGGAAAATCTCTCCTATGGCCACGGGTTCCCTCCGCATGGTTTGGAGATCCCCGTCCCATCACTCTCTCCAGAGCCCGGCGAGGGAGCGGGCGGCGGTGATGGATGTCGGCGGCGGCGTGTAAGGAGGTTTTTCCCTCCTTTGTATTTGAATTCACACCGCACACCGGAGGAACGCGGAGCGTCACTTCCGGCGGACGTCCGTCATCACCGTGCGCCGGAGGAAGTAGTTCCGTCCTCCAGGCGCAGAGAGGAAGGGGAGGGCCGGGCCGGTGTCATTTAAAGGCGCCACAGCATGGCTACAGACGCCGAGGACACTTTCAATATGGAAGCACACGCTTCGGGTAAAGCCAGCACCGGCTCTTCACTGGTAGGCTGGCGGTGCCAGAACCTCTTTCCTGTGTACATTTTTGTGTAATGTGGGGAGCTAGCAAAGGCCTTATGGGACCCTTTAGTGTAGCTCTGGTGGGACCATAGGAGGGCAGGTGGTCATTTATGGATGTGTCATTTAACTGTCCCTATTTTATGTCACCCTCTCCGCTAGAAAGAACATTCTAAAGCGGAGAAGGCAGCTGCTAAGACAGACAAACGAAAATGCCTGGCTTGCAGCGCCAGACTGCCTTCCAACTATACAAAGAGGTGCCCACCTCACCTACTCGCTTGCCTTCAGGCTCAGGAGAGCCATCAGGGAGTAGGGAGAACCCACATCTTTCTACTGACCTGGATTCTGCACAGTCCTCGGGACAGGATGAAGGTCAGGAAGAAACATCCATTACCACCAGGTTTAAGCTTTCACAGGATGAGGTGGATGAGTTACTAGGGGCTATCTATGACACGTTGGAAATCAAAGAGGAGGAAGCCCCACTCTCCAGACATGACAAGATGTATCAGGGACTGGACAAGAAAAAGCCCAGGGTTTCCCCGGTACACAAGGTCATGACAGACTTTGTCTTAAAGGAGTAGTCAGAGCCTGAGAAAAGACCGTGTTTCTCAAGCAGTCTGAAGAGGAGATTATCTTTTGACAACAATCCAGACTCAGTCTGGAATCAGACCCCAAAGCTGGACGCACCACTAGCAAAAGTCTCTCAAAACACTCAGACCTGGTATTTGATGATATGGGACACCTGGGGGACCCAATGGATAAGAGAGGGGATATAATCCTCAAGCGATCTTGGGACACCGCAATGGCCAACCTTAGGCCAGCTTTGGCCACAACCTGTGTAGCCCGAAACTTTGAGTTTTGGTTGAAGCAGTTGCAGGGACACCCAGAGAGGATTTGTTAAAATCATTTCCCATGCTCTACAAGGCCGTTGGATTTATTGCAGACGTATCGATGGAGTCGGTCAAGCTGTCGGCTAGATCAGCCGCACTCTCAGTAGCAGCCAGAAGGGCCCTCTGGCTTAAAACTTGGCCAGGAGACTCCTAGTTCAAGCTGCGCCTTTGTAGTGTCCCATTTTCCGGGAAATTTCTTTTTGGATCTAAATTAGACGAGGCCTTAGAACGAACGGCCGACAGGAAAAAGACTTTTCCAACCAAAAAGAAATTCTATCCCAGGAAGTTTTTTCGTCCCTATAAGGGACAAAATAGGGGAGAATGGAAGAACCCGCAAGACAAGGGTAGACCCAAGAAACACTGGACCAGTCAGAAAGGCAGACAGAGGGCGAATGTGCTCTTTAACCTTCCTAGCCAAAATACCAAGGCAGAGGGGTACAAGCAATGATGCCATAGGCCAAGTGGGAGGAAGGTTGGAGAGATTCCTTCCACCGTGGCGAAAGATAACCTCCAACAGTTTCATCCAGGGTGTCATAGGGAAGGGGTACGCCTTAGAATTCAGCAAAAGGCCCCCCTCAAGAATACTGGTCACCCAGCTGCCAAGGGATCCGGGAAAAGCAAGGGCATTACCGCTACTAATGGGGGAAATGGTCGATCAGGGAGTCCTGGTCCCAGTCCCAAAACAGGAGGAGGGGGAGGGTTTCTATTCACACGTCTTTTTAGTGCAGAAACCTTCAGGAAAATATTGGCTAATCCTAAACCTAAAGCCTTTGAACGAAGTAATTCAGTACAAAAGGTTCAGGATGGAGTCTATTTACTCAATCAGAAGTCTGCTACAAAAGGATTACTTCATGGCGACCATAGACTTAAAGGATGCCTATTTGCATGTTCCCATCAGAGAGCGTTCCCAAAGATACCTCCGACTGGCATTACAGATAGAAGAACGGGTATACCATTTTCAAAGCAGGGCCTTGCCGTTCGGCCTTTCCTCCTCGCCAAGGATTTTTACCAAGATCCTGGCAGAGACACTCGCACCCTTAAGGCTACAATCTATAACTGTGATCCCTTATCTGGACGACTTGCTATTCATAGCGCCAACAAGGGAAAGGCTTCAGGAAGACCTAAGGACCATCTCGTGCAGAGAATAGCATGGGTCCAAACAAATCTTCCCGTCACCGTAAGGAAAGTTATGTCAGTACTAGGCCTCATGACGTCTGCCATTCCAGCAGTCAAGTGGGCCAGATTCCACCAGAGACCACTTCAGGCCTTTCTCCTTCAGAATTTAGGGAGAAAGGACCTAGAGGACAGGGTGGTCATTTCATCAAGGGTAAAACAGGCCTTATGGTGGTGGAGACATCAGGACAATCTACAGAATAGGGTTCTGTGGGTATGTCCAGTTTCCCACATACTGAATACAGACGCCAGCAGTTGGGGTTGGGGGGCCCACCTGGACGGTCAGTGGGCGCAAGGAGTTTGGACGCAGTCATAAAGACAGCGGTCCTCCAATTACAGGGAGTTAAAGGCAGTGGCAAGGGGAATCGAAGCATTCCAGAACCAGATCAGAGGTCAACATGTACAAGTCAGATCAGACAATATAACAGCAGTAGCGTACATAAACAAGCAGGGCGGAACTCAAAGCCCCAGCCTGAGATGTATAGCCCAGGAGATTTTCGTCTGGGCAGAGAGGAATTTGGAATCCCTTGCAGCAATCCATCTCAAAGGAACACAAAACATCCTGGCCGATTACTTAAGCAGACAAGCCATTTCTCAGGAGGAATGGTCACTGGATCCAGGAGTCTTTGCTCAGATAGTAGCCAGATGGGGTCTACCGGAGGTCGACTTGTTTGCCAACAAAGCAAATTCCAAACTACCAAGCTTCTGCTCTCTCAATCCAGGGGATCAGCCCATAGCGATCGACGCCCTCCAGACAGAGTCGAACTTCAAACTTTGCTATGCCTTTCCACCACTTCACTGGATCCCAAGAGTTTTAAGGAAGTTCACAACAGAGCGTACAGTGTTAATCCTGGTAGCGCCCTACTGGCCAAGGAGAGCGTGGTTCTCAACACTTCTATCGCTAGCAACTCAGCCTCACTGGATGTTACCTCACAAGAAGAAATTACTTACGCAGGGGCCAGTGCTTCACCCCAATCCAGCGATGCTAAACTTTAGCAGCATGGCATCTGAAACAGAGATCTTAAGGGCGAGGGGTATTTCAGATAGAGTGATTAAAACTCTATTTGCAGAGTCGTAAGCCCGTCACGAGGGCAATTTATAAGAAAGTTTGGAGAAGGTTTAACTTTTGGTTGTCAGAAACTGAGTAAGAAGTGGATTCTCCAGTAATTCTGAACTTTTTACAAGAGGGTCTAGACAAGGGTCTAGCCTTAAGCACTATTAAGGTGCAGATCGCGGCCCTCTCAGTTTATTTACAGCGATCCGTACAGCAAGACCCACTTATAAACAGATTTTGCAAAGCGGTTTCCAGGATGCAACCTATTTGTCATAAAACCCCAACATGGCATTTGTCTATTGTTTTAAAAGCGGTCATCTCGGACCCTTTTGAGCCATTATCAGAAGCGTCCATTAGATTAATTACGCTTAAAACTGTCTTAGCCATGAAGTCAGCACGCAGGGTGAGTGAACTGCAGGCTCTGTCAATCAGAGAGCCTTTTTTGCAGATCTTGGAGGATAGTCGTTCTCAGGACCAACCAAGCATTCATCCCTAAAGTCTCTTCTGCATTTCATAGAACCCAGGACATAATCCTTCCCTCCTTCTGTAGTAAACCAGCAAACAGTAAGGAGGAGCAGTTGCACCTAGTGGATGTGAGGAGAAGCCTAATCGCTTATCTGGAAGCCACCAAGGGTTTCAGATCATCGGAAGCCCTGTTTGTCCTTTTTTTCAGGAGCCCGGAAGGGAAAACAAGCCTCTAAAGGGACGATAGCAAGGTGGATCAAGATGGCTATAACAGAGGGCTACAAGGCGGTGCACTTGAGTCCTCCACAAGGGCTAAATGCTCATTCCACAAGGGCATTAGCGACTTCCTGGGCAGAAAGAGCCGGTGCTACCCCGGAGCAGATATGCAAGGCTGCCACATGGTCGAGTATGTCCACATTCATTCAACATTACCGGTTGGATCTGTTGGGTAGTAGGGATCATGCTTTTGGAAGGAAAGTCCTCCAAGCAGTGGTCTCCCCCCCCCCCCCCTCCCCCTAAATAGAGTGAGTACTTGTGTATCCTCTCAAGGGCTGTCCTGGAAGACGACTGGGGAAAAACCGGAGTTAGACTTACCGGTAACTGTTTCCAGGAGTCTTCCAGGACAGCACGTTCCCACCCTTGTTGTATGCATAAATAAGTCAGTGTGTGTTTTAAACTGTCTTTCAGCTCCATCCTTCAGTTCTTTGATAAAACTGACCAGATGCCTGAGGGACCGCCTTTTAAAGAGCTGTGCAATGTGTTTCCTGTCAGGTGTGATGAGCTCCATCTCTCAAGGGCTGTCCTGGAAGACGCCTGGAAACAGAGTTACTGATACTGCACTCATCTTGCCATCAATTTTGACCAAATTTCCTGTGCCTTTGTAGCTCGCACATCCCCAAAACATCAGCAATCCACCTCCTTGTTTTCACAGGCCTTGTTGACTCCTCTCCAAATGTAGAGTTTATGGCCAAAAAGCTAAATTTTGGTCTCATCACTCCAAATGACTGTGCCAGAAGGTTTGAGGCTGGTCTCTGTGCTGTTTGGCATATTGTAAGCCGGATACTTTGTGGCATTTGCGTAGTAATGGCTTTCTTCTGGGGACTCGACCATGCAGCCCATATTTGCCTCCTTATTGTGTATCTTGAAACAGCCACACAACAATGTTTTCAGAGTCCTGTATTTCACCTGAAGTTTTGTGGGTTTGTTCTTTGCATCCCAAACAATTTTCCTGACAGTTGTGGCTGAAATTTTAGTTGGTCTACCTGACCATGTTTTGGTTTCAACAGAACCCCTCATTTTCTACTTCTTGATTAGAGTTTGAACACTGCTGATTGGCATTCTCAATTCCTCGGATATCTTTTTCTATCCCTTTCCTGTTTTATACAGTTCTACTACCTTTTCCCGCAGATCCTTTGACAATTATTTTGCTTTCCTCATGACTCAGAATCCAGAAACGTCAGTGCAGCACTGGATGAAAGATGCAAGGGTCTGTCAGGATTCCAGAAACTCATTGACCCTTTATACACACACACTATACACACACACAAAGTGCAAGCAGACAGATCACAAGTGAGGATGGTTACATTTAATAGCCATTCAAACCCCTTTGTGTCAACTTGTGTGCATGTTATCTGGTCAAAATCACCAATGTAAACACAGTTGATTGATAATAAATGGCTTCAGCCAAACACTAACTATGAGTGAGAGAAAAGTTTTTGTGTTATCATTCATATTCTCTGAAAGATGGCCAATAAATCTTAAGTTCTGCCAAACTTATGAGCACAACTTTATATATGAAGGCTAAAGAGCCCTGAGGCCAAGGAAAGAGAAGATGATGATCCAGTTGTTCTAATGACATGGTAGCATGAATGTCGTATGTAAAGCTGGAAGGGGATCAGCTATTTTGAGATCATAACAGGAAAGTTGTGTTTTAACAGAAAAAAAAACACTTTCAATTAATATAATTTTAAGGCCCCTTTCAGACGTAGTGTAATTAGTCAAGCGTATACACCTGCTCAGCAGGGGGATCTCTCTTTGCATTTTTTGCATTGGCGTCAATGCGCGTTAAGTCGCGATAGCTTTCAGCTGCATTTCTCTGCTTCTATTCAAAATCAATGGTTCCCTATGGGAGCCCATTAATTTGAATAGAAGTCGCACCAGAAGTCGGATCATGATGATACGACTTGCTGTGCGACTTGTGTGCTGAGGATCTTGAAATGGAACCCCTCGCCAACATTTTTGAGTACTTTATCAATACCATCAATTGGTATTGATAAAGCACTACTAGAGGGTGAAACGCATTTACCTACTTGACCTTCCTCTGCCTGTACCTGTTTTGTGCTTTTATACTATTGAGTAAAGGAACTTTGTAATATTTTTCCAACGGGAGTGCAGCCAATCCTATTTTCTTTCAACACTAACTTTGTTGATGTGGAAATTTGAGTGATTTTCTTTTGTTGCAGGAAAGAAAATTGCTTGGTCTATGGCCAACTTAAGGTAGATGAAACCTATTGGCAAATTTAAAGTCCTCTTCTGCGACCCCATGTTGGCAGGTGGTGGTGAATTGTATTTATAAGAGGATGTAACCCCTCCTATCCTCCCACAATAGAAGGAAGTTATCTCGGCATCTGTGGTTGTCATCTATCACACCAGCCATTTAAAGGCTTTAAAGACTGGTTGAGAGCTGACCTAAGTACACTGGCAAGTGTGGCAGAAATCGCCAGAGGCATACACTGTGCATATGCTAGTATTTTAGGTCCACTTTGAGGGGAGGTAAGACTTGGGTCAGTTACAAGAATCACATTCAAGTCAGGAGGACAAGCTGCTGCTGAGACATCTCTATAATGCACCAATCCAGGTTTCGATATACGTGGGGGCATATTTATAGAGCAGTGTAACATTCATTAACCGCTTCCCACCCAGCTACTACACATAAATGACTGAGTAGGAGCTTCCCCATTCTGACTGGACATACCTGTATGTCCTGTCAGAACGTACACCTCGCGTGGCGTAATCCTTTGTCCTCCTGATTATTGTTTGTATTATGTATGAACACTAATTGCACAGTGATTATATGATTTAATTCCTCTCCAAACATACTACCCCTTACCATGCATGGGCGAGAATCCCTGAGTACTCAACAATGTCTTCAAACTGTCATCCTGAAGAACCACAAGCCAAATAGTGGGAAAATAAAAATCTGTGAACTGGGCCACAGAATCAATATTCAGCGCAGCAGCTGCCTTTAAAGAAATATAAAAAAAAAACTCTCTTCACATAAAGATATCAAATAGCAGCGCTAGCTATGACTCTTCCCTTAGTGAAATTATATTAAATACATATACAAAAAAATATATATATAAAAAAATAAAAACAAATACAGTGCAGAGTACAGCTTCAAAAAAAATATACCCTTCAAAAATAAAATGACAAGTGGTAAATATTTCAATAAAAGTGCACCCAAAAATTCAGTATATGTTTGTGTCCATTTATCATGCAAAGTCCATTTATATCTGGTCGCAGTGCATTGCAATTTGGATTGGATTGCATTGTGATCGGACATACAATATATGGCCTTTATATGATTAATGGACACAAACACACATACTGTATTTTTGGGTGCACGTTTTATGTTTAATAGAAAATGTAACTCTTATATTTTAGTTATCCTAATTTGAAAAAGGAACACAAACTCCTTTAAAAAAAAAAAAATGCAGTTCAGGATTGTCCTGCAAATCCATAAATTTTTAATTTTACAGGTATAAAAAGGGGTGCTAGCGTGGCGGTACTACACGCAGTAGTAATTGGCAAATATGTCCTATTATTGATAGGTGGCGCACATGTTGCGGGCCAGTTCAGAGAGCGTTATTTAAGATGGCAGACAACCGTGTTAGTGCGTGCATGGAACAGCGAGCGGTGATGAAATTTCTTGTGAATGAAGGCGTAAAACTCGTGGATACAGGGCCGGCTCTACCAATAGGCAGAGTAGGCGGCCGCCTAGGGCGCCTGGCCTCTGTTGATGTGTCACTGGCTGCTCTGCTTTGATTCATGTAAAAACTGACACTGTCTGACTGAGATAATGAGATTGTATTATCACATGCCATTTGCAAATGTATATAGAAATAGTGACTGAACACTATTATGTTAGAGTAATAGAGT
>BLSH010095730.1:15288-53407 GCA_018402905.1 Glandirana rugosa
ACGTTAAAGTACTGTCCAATACGTAGTTAATAGGTCCTACTCTGCAAGGTGCGCGACTTACAAGTGTCCTTACTGATGACGTCCGACCCATGGTGGTGCCGACCATAACAATTCCCACCTCTGACAAATCCCCCCCCCCCCCCTCTACCCCCACCACCCGTGAGGCTGTATTTGATGGGCACAGGTGAAGCTGTATTTGATGGGCGCTGGTGAGGCTGTATTTGATTGGCGCTGATCAGACTGGGCAGCGGAAATGGGGGTGGAGTCAGGGGTGAAGCCTGGCGGGGGCGGCAAAATGAGGTTTCGCCTAGGGTGTCAAAAATCCTTGCACCAGCTCTGCGTGGATATCTACAGAAGACTTCAAACACAGTACAGTGATGAGACCCTTCGATGCAGTAAGACATTTGAATGGTGTAAACATTTCAAAGATTGCCGTACATCCACCCTTAACAATACCAGCCGTGGTGGTACCCAGCCTGCAGTAGTCATTCCTGTGAACATTCAGCGCGTGGAACGTCTCATCCTGGATAATTGATGCATAACCTGTCATGAAATTGCATAAGAGACAGGGTCAGCATATCAGCACTGATGACGAACTGAAGCAGGCTGTCCTAGGATGGTTCCAGCGCACTGACAAATCTTTCTATGCTGAACCTTTCCAGGCATCGGTTAAATGCTGGGATAAGTGTATAAATGTAGCAGGAGAGTATGTTGAAAAATAAATGACGTTTCCACTCCTTGAAATTCATTATTTTATTATATAAACGCAAAAGTCCCGGATTGACTTGAACGCCCCTTGTATCTTTAAAAAAATTATATTTTGAATAACCATGGCCATAGACAGGAGACTGTGCTCCTTGTACACTTTTTTTGTGCCCACCATTACTCTGGTGATTTGGCAAAATAATCAACACTCATAAGATATCATGAGATTTCATACATGCTACACACCTTTCAATGAGTAGATGATTGCATCAGTTCAGAATTCATAAAATTACATTGTTGTAAAAAGAATACAGAGGCAGCAGCACCAGCGTGCCCTCCCAATTTTGTAAATATATTCGCTGTCAAAGGTTAAAGAGACTTGGCTGCATGGAATAGGTATTTATTGGGTGAAGGGTAAAAGGCATCTAAGATCCAAGCCTGGTTCATTTTAATAGTGTCAAAGCAGCCGCCATTGATGAGGACAGGTGGAAGTGTTTGTCAGTCCCCTATTCTCCAAGTATGATGGACACTCTTTTCGATAAGTCACCTACATCAGGACAGGCAAGCACCTCAAACACATGTTCTGCATGACCCAGCAACTGGACTTTCTTAGACACCCTGTAGTCTCACTTCACTTATTAGGTTGTTGGTATCTGAACTGGAGCTGACATTGGTCATTATGGACAAGCTATGCCTTTGAGTGCTACCTGGGGCCAGGCCTGCCCACTGCTGCCTGAAGAAAGTGTGCAACACTTATATCCCCTGTTGATGGTAATACTATTGCTTCTTGACCACTGTGGGTTGTAGAGCTGCAACGGGTGGCAGAGGTATTCCTGCCACCATCAAGGAATGCTTTGTACAAGCACCTTAGAAGAACTAGTGAACATTTTGACCTCCCAGTCATGTGGCAAAATTATATTGGCCATTTTGATTTTGTAGTGTGAATTTGAAAGGGTGGAAGAAGGGTCTTGGCTGATAAAAGGGCCCTGCGTGGCTCAGAAACATTGCCATATGTTTACCATCTGACCATGAAAATAAAGCTTTGGACCCTTTTGAGGAATTCTAGGTGTACTGATGTTTCTTCACTTTGATCGTTCACGGTATGGTCATTCCAGCACACAGCATTACTGAACAGCCATTTTCTTGAACGTGTGCGTAGGGAATATTGCGTTTGTTTCCCCAAAAATGAGACCGGTCTCAGATCAGTAGCAGGAGGCCCTTTTAAGTTGTCAACCCCCCCCCCCCCCCCAAAAAAAAAAGTAAACAAAAAAAATGATTGCTCTTGGTAAAATTAAAAATGCATCTTTTGTTTTATTCATTTGTATTTATCTATTTATGTAAATTTTTGGAAATCACCAGGGGCCTGTGCTTGCTAGGGGCCAAGCCTTCCTACTGTGGACTGTCTGCTGCAGAGGCTCATGGTATTCTTGTTTAGCTCCCCAAGTTTTTGTGAACATTTTTGCAGTTTTTGGTTTGAGATTTCCCAAATAAAATTTGGAGTGTTCCGGGTGTATTTTAACTTTGGTCTGAAAATAAAAAAGCAACACTACTAATGAAAAGCATTTCTGAGGGTTTTGTAAGAAATGGGATGCCAATATGATGTAAAGAAAGTCGAACATGTTTCTTACCTTGTGGATGTCAGTAGAAGGGGTATGAGTACCAAAATAAATGTAAGTGGTGACTGCTGGGTCTACTCCATTTCAATAAGATAAATTGTATTTAAAAAAATCAGACAAACTAACATGGTCTAAACTGTTTGCTAAAGAAATTCTATCTTGTGAGAGACATGTTTGCTATTGCTGAATAATCATTCCTCAGGTCCGCTTCAGTACTTTGAGTTACTTGCCTAGAAAATGTATGCAGATTAGCATTTCTCACTTTCCTAATTCGCATACTCATTTCAAGTAAGTGACTGAGAAAATATTGAAGTGAGAGGGTCAGCAAAATGGCTAAGCAACTGGATTTAAAGAGGGACTAAAATAGTAAACTGTGTGTGTTTTCTTAATAAAAAAAAAAAAAAAAAAAAAAAAAAGTTTACTCCCTAGGCTATGGGCCGTACAGCTGTTGCGGAACTACAAGTCCCACAAGGCATTGTAAGCCGCTGACAGTTACAAGCATGACTTCAAAAGGCAGAAACATGATGGGACAACAGCTGGAGGGCCACAGGTTGAACACCCATGCCCTAGGCTAACATTTTAAGCCTAACATTCATCCAAGCATGACATTGGGGTTGATGCACTAAGGCAAATCCACCTTGCACTGCAAGTGTACTTGAAAGTGCAGTCGCTGTAGATCTGGGGGGACTATCATCCAATCATGTACAAGCAAAAATGCTGTTTATTGTCCTTGCATGTCCCCCTCAGATCTACAGCGACTGCACTTCCAAGTGCACTTGTAGCGCACAGTGAATTTACCTTTAGTAAATAACCCCCATTGTGTGAATGAATTGGGTACAAGATGGGTCCTACATGTGACTGATTATTTTAGGAGCCATACATATTTGATGTGACAATATTTAGAGAATACAATGGGGTTGATTTTAGTAAAAACAAATAGACTGGGCACTTTGCAAGTACTGTACAGCTGCACTAATTTTCCTTAGAAAATGTAATGTGGTATAGCTTACTTTGTAAAAGATGCCCATTCAGGAGCAAGGAATATGGACGAAAAAACATTTCTGCTTGTACATGATTGGATGGTGGAAAACAGCAGAGATTTTCTACATTTACTAAGCTCTGTGGAAAATTAGTGTAACAGCACTTGCAGAGTGCACAGTCTATTTGACGTTTGTAAATCCACCCCAACGCCTTTTGCTAACCTTATGCTGGTGAATTGTGTTTAAGTTGAGGCAAAGTTCAGTCCGTTAAAATTGCAGACTGGTCAGGAGAACAAGGAGCTGGTGAGATATCTCGATCTATACTATGCCATTCCACCAGGAGCCCTGATGTCAAATGTAATTGATGAAACGCGTAGGGAAGGTCTTCCTAGATACGTCACTTCTGTTTGTTGGAACGCAGGTGAAGCACAAACCAGCATTCTTCATTTGTATTTGATGCTTGTGTTTTATATTTTAATGTGAGTGCATTTCTGTTTTTTTTAATTCATTAAAATAACCTTACTACACTATGAGAGGTTTCCCCACCTCTTTATATATGAAACATTTGGCATACCATCAAGCTTCTTAAAGGTGCAGAGATGCCTAAAGGTGGATTGGCTACATATCTATCCAAGTGCACAGGATGAGCCAGGCGATGGATCGGAGATTGATTGGAGCCTTTTAGCCGCTTATGAAAAGCTGCCAGTGTGTTGTGTACCAAAGTGCATTTGACTTCCTTTTTAATTAAAGGGGTTAACAGCCTCGGTGAGTGCGGTGTGCAAATAATTGGTTTAGAAGAAGAGCACAATTGTGGTGTCCAAGGATTATTGTTGCACAATTTTGAACTATTTACAGTGAGTATAGAAAAGAATCGCCCCCTTTAAAAATCACATTTTTGTATCCATCTCCTGACTTGTGCCTGTCCACAATTTTATCCCCGAGATCCTGGTGACCGTGCCCTTGTCACCCATAGTTGTTTGCTTCAGTTGCACTACCGGGGACTGAAATGTTCCAGGAAAGCTCTTTTCGGGCTGAGCTAATAAACAGTTGAAAGTCAAATGGCTTTGTGTGCAATTGAGAAGGTGTTTAGCTGCACCTGATTGGATTTTTAGGAGAGGGGCTTGGGGTGATCCTTTTTCCAACTGAGTGGTTATGTTTTTGATTTTTTTTCTTTTTTTTTTTCCTGACATGTTGGTGTTCTCACTTCTCACATGTCGTCCTTGGATGTTAATAGTTGCACTGAGTAAATGCAGCTGGATATAAAAACTGTCTGCCTACATTTCAGGCTGCAAAGCAACAAAATGTGATTTATTTGAAGGCCTCATACACACGGGCGTATCTTAAAAAATAAACAAAACGTCGGGGAAAAAAAATCTGCGTTTTTCGGTGTTATGCATCGGCATTAGTGAGCGTTAGCGTCAATAGCTGTCTTTGAAAAATAGCAGAGGATTTTTTTTTTTTTTTTTTTTATAATCTAAAAATGTTGGCGTCAAAAATGCCGGTACGGCGTTGGTAATTGTTTTGTGCTGTCGGCGTAAAAAAACCCGCCAAAACATTACAGCCTCAGAACGCACTGGCCTTGGGTTCTAGTTTCAGCTCACTAACGCCAACGCCCCCTACAGCTCAAAAACGTCGGCATTTTTATGGGGCCATTGACTAACATGGAGAGCTGCAAAAAACACCAGAAAGCGCGGGCGTCAAAAAAAGTCTGTGTGTATGAGGCCTAAAGGAGGGTGATTCTTTTCTATACCCACTGTATGTCACTGAGCACTTTAATAAAAGTAAGTTTACACCAGTTGTATTTTACAGACCTTTTTTTATCTTTTTTATTGTGTATATATATGATGGCACAGTATTGTTTTGTTGGGTAAGAATTTGAGAGCGTGCTCAGGATCCTCGAGGATAATACCATTGGGGATTTGTTTTAATGCCAGGACCACCAGTTAAAAAAAAAAAAAAGGCCTTGGACTGAACCTTGATCATTGCAGATTATGAGTGAATAGACATTTGGGCTGACTTTCACTCAATAAATTGCATGAATATTTACTTTGATTACCCAATAATGTGGAAAGCAAATTCCTGTTTACTTATTTCATCTGCACATGATTGAGCATTCAAAGGAGCAGGGATTTGCTTTTTACATTATTGGATAATTGAAGTAAATATTCACACAGTTTTTAGGTGATTGTAAACTACTTTAGTAAATCATCCTGAATACTTCACTTAAAACCTAATTGGTCAAGGAATGATTTTACTGCAGCTGGACAAAGCCAGATGTTTACCGTTTAGACCCCTAGTACCCTCACTATCACATTGAATAGTATGAAGGTAATTGGGAACTCATTGGCCTGATGGATTTTAAGGGTTTTTTTTTTTTTTTTTTTTTTTTTTTTTGTGGAATGAAAATTTGATCAGAAGGGCTCATCATGTCTAATCATTACTATAAGTAGACCGCATACCATAGCCACCATGGTGATAAACTATGAGTTTAAAATGTGAATTTATTCTAAAATTCAGCAATGGTATCGCTCTATAAATTTGCTATAGGCAGTGGGGAAGGGGTTAAAATGCTAAAAATCTCAAAACGTGATATATAATTTAGTCTCTTGATAATATTAGGATTCTGAATAAACAATTTTTATTTTTTTTTAATTTTTCATACAGGTAAACTAATAGCTCAACTGGCAATTCAACACTTACTCTCGAAAAAAAATACAAATAAAAAATCTTTATTAGCACAAGATGAGTAAAGTTGGAAAGAAGCCGAATCAGTGCTCCGAATGCGAGAGGAGTTTTACTTATAAGTCACAACTCCATGTTCATCAGAGGATTCACACCGGAGAAAGGCCATATAAATGTTCCAAATGTCACATGCGCTTCTCACAAAGTTCTAGTCTTTCCAAGCACCGGAAGACTCACACTGGAGAGAAGCCATTTAGATGCTCAGAATGTGACAAGTGCTTCTCACAAAGTACTAGTCTTACCAAACACCTGAAGCTGCACACCGGAGAGAAACCATTTAAATGTTCAGAATGTGACAAATGCTTTTCTCAGAGGTTTAATCTTATTGAGCACCAGTATACTCACACAGGAGAAAAGCCATTTAACTGTGCAGAATGCGGCAAGGGTTTCTCGCACAGTTCTCATCTTACGAAGCACCAAAGGATCCACACAGGAGAGAAGCCATTTAAGTGTTTAGAATGTGATAAGTGCTTTTCACATAAGTTTAATCTTGCTGAACACCAGAAGACTCACACAGGAGAAAAGCCGTTTAAATGTTTAGAATGTGGCAAGTGCTTCTCGCACAGTTCTCACCTTACTAAACACCAGAGAGTTCACACAGGAGAGAAACCATTTGTATGTCCAGATTGTGGCAGATGCTTCTCTCATAAGCATATTCTTGTTACACACCAGAAGACTCATGCATGAGGGAAGCCAGGTGAAGAACGTGACTTTTTTTTTGGTATAGAAGTTAAAAACGATGCAACAAGAAGTTGGGGAGAATCTGTATTCATCTGTGTGATAAATATTTGACATGTAAATAAACTCTGATTAAGATTTAAAAGCTTGACACAGAAGAGAAACCATATCAAAAATCTACAATGTAACAAGTATTCAAAAAAAAAAAAAAAAAAACTGCCCCACCCGCACTCACACCAGAAGGTTCAAGAGAGCGAGAGCCATTGTGCAAAGGATATCTATTATAGACCAGCACAGGGCCATATGGGTGGGACTTGTTCTAGGAGCTTGCAGTCTCAAGGATGCAACTGGCTTTTTATTGTTGTAGTTTAAAGCATTTAATTATCATGAACCTATAACAATGTGTACATTTTTTTTTATTTTTATTAGAATGCTTAATTTTTTATAGGATGGCTAAATTACAAATATGTTAAAGTGATAAATTGTGTTGATGTACCCAAATGTGTACAAAATAAATTGTAAATATAAAAATCACTCTCACGTTGGTTTCTGTCAAATGATTTTAATGTTAGTATAAACGTTTGAATTTTGATCCACTTACTTTAACTTGGAACTTAAAAAGGCCAAGTTCACCTTTTTTTTTTTTTTTTTTTTTTTTCTTAAATTCTAGCTTCTTTATGTATTATGTACCGATATACCATGACTGTACTTCTTTTAAAGAATGGAGAAAGCTTTCTATTGTCACTTAGACTAGGTCTTACTTCAGCGTCCTGTTAAAAACTCCTCCATTAGCTGTCTTTGAGTTTGGTCAGGACAGGAGAACCAGTAGAAGGATATAGTTTACCAGCTGACCTCATTAACACACACCCTGCTCCTTCTCCAGGGGAAGGCTCCCACCTACCTTCTAAGGTACATGCATTTCCAATGCAATCAGCGATCACTGTTCCCAGTAAATATACAGCCATTGATTTTTTTATTTTTGTTGCTATCTTACATAAATGACCTAGATCACTCATTGGGGAGAGTGTGCAGGAGCTGAGTGATCACAGCCTATGTGGAGAAGAGTTGAAGTAATGAGAACAGGAGACGTGTGTCCTGGAACTCGTGTAAGCTTGCCATATTCTATACAATCAGATTGTACAGTCTCCTTAAGATTTTCCATCAGCTATGTAGTGCAAGGGCTTGCCTGAAAGGTTAAAGAGAGTTTAAATAGATGGTGTGCCATCCTATTATATAGTTTTGGCAAATCTAAAGGAGATTGTCTAGTGTATGGTCACCTTTATCCACCCAAGATGAATTAGTCTAGCTTTCAGTGACAATTTATTAATTTTTAATGGCACACCAAATGCAGAAGCAAACGCACATTTTGCTGCATGAAGAATCAAGCGACAAATGCAGCAAAATCCACAGGAAAAGAAATGTGCAAACCACAACGCTCCAAAATGTTCCATGAGCTACTGTGTCACATGTAGGGCAGCCCATTGAAATCAATAGTTATCCAGAAGAGACATGCTTTTTCTCTTCTGCATTAAAGAAACATACCTGCCTTTCTGCCCCTGTACAGTGCAGGCAGCTCACTGTACAAATTCAGCAATGCCGAATCCGAATGAACCCTCAAGCATGTGCGGGAGTGATGTCATCCCTGCACGGTCCATGAAAGTGGCCTGCGATAGAGACCTAGAAGCTGACCACCCTAAGATCTCAATGGCAGGGCGGGGAGCTCTGGGACACCATATTGCTGGATCCAAGGTGAGTATAGTTGTGCTTTAACCACTTTAGGAAGAATTTACCCCCTTCCTGACCAGAGCACTTTTTGCGATTTGGCACTGCGTTGCTTTAACTGACAATTGCACGGTCATGCGACGTTGTACCCAAACTAAATTGACGTCCTTTTTTCCCACAAATAGAGCTTTCTTTTGGTGGTATTTGATCACCTCTACATCACTTCTGATCACCGTTATAAACAAACAGAGCGCGACAATTTTGGAAAAAAACTGTATTTTTTACTTTTTGCTACAATACATGTAAAAAAATAAATAAAACAAATGTATTCCTCAGTTTAGGCTGATTATATATTCTTCTACATATTTTTGGTATAAAAAAAAAAAATGCAAAAGGTGTATATTGATTGGTTTGCGCAAAATTTGCCGCATTTACAAACCTTGAGAATGCATTTATGGCGTTTTTTACTTTTTTTTTTTTATTTTTTTATCGGGACTGCAATATTGCAGCGGACATATCGGACACTTTTTTGGGACCAATGACATTTATACAGAGATCAGAAATTTAAATAGCCACTGATTACTGTATACATGTCATTGGCATTGAAGGGGTTAACCTGCAGAGGGCAATCTAGGGGTTAACTGTGTTCCCTAGGCATGTTCTAACTGTGTGGGGGCTGGGCTGGCAGGGGCATAAGAGATCTAACTGATCCCGATCACAGGGATCAGTAGATCACTGTCATGCCACCTGTCAAAATGTGTAATCGCCGTGTTTACATCGACGGTTCCCAATTCTAACTCTTTAACAGGCTATCGTGGGTCACCGGCAGACATTGAGTACGCCCGACCCGCGGCCACACTCCCAGAGCGTGCGGCAGGCACACTCGCCCTCCAGCAACTGCGGCTGCGTGTACCGCTGTTTACAAACGGCAATCTGCGCAGGGGTGCCAACTTGCCCCCGTATATGTACACTATATGGTTGGCAAGTGGTTAGATAATGTCAATGCTACTAATGTTTCAAAATCCTTTTTTTCTTTTATTTTAATACCTTTTGATAATATATGTACTAGGATAAGCCATAAAAACCCATTACACAGGTACACTCTGCTTTCTTAATAGTGCTGCTCAAAGGCGGTACTTTGCTTTCATCTTTCTAGAGGTGTAACAAACAGGTTCTGTCAGACTGTGAACACTTATTTTGCAGTCACTAATGATGTAAAGCACAATCCGTGCTTCTGGTAGATCAAAAGCATGCGATCTTTGCCAAAGCTTTACATTACATGATTGAGTTTAGAAGCAACAATTTTTGTTCATGGCAAAAAGAGGTACTTGTTTATGCCTAAGATATGTGAAGTGTGAAATGATATTATAGCCTTGCTTTAAAGCAAAGTCATATCCGGTTTATGTAGTTCTGACATTATGTAAATATTTTTTATGCTTGTCTGACTAAACTAGACTGAATGTCTGAAGAACATGGCACATTTAAAATGGCTAATCTAAATTAGAAAAAGAAAAACTACACTACAGCGACATGGGATCTGACTTGTGTCGCCCCAAGTCACTTGACATAAGAAATCCCATTGAAATGAATGAGAACCGTCTTAATGTACACTACTGAAGTCGCTCTGACTTCAAAAAAGTTCCTGTTCTACTTCAAGGAGACCTCTATCCGACTTGTGCCCATAGAATTGAATGGAAGTCGGATCCCCATCTATATTGAAGCGACTTTACAGGAAAAAGAAAATAATTTACCCAGGTAAAAGGAATGATGTTAGAAGAGCTATATTCCCTGATTGGTCACAGGCAAGTCGTCTGGCATGGAGGTCGCTTTAAGTCGCGTTGTAAGTCACCCAAAGTTGCGCTGAAGTCGTCTTGAAGTTGCGTTCAAATCGCCTACAAATTCGTGCCTGAGGTCGGATTGCCATTGTGTGAACTGACTCTAAAGTGTGTTCTTAAAGACAGGCAAAGTGCAAATGAGGCTGAAGCTACAAATCAAGGCAGTGGGACAATCTCAATAGGTGAGCAGATTAGAGCACATGCCAGTTGAAGATTACATCCACTCACAGCAAAGCAGCAATTTTATTTAGACTTTCTGGAATTTTTAATTTTTGGCTGGTTAAATACAGCATGGTCCTACAGATGCTGATCTCTTTTTTAGGGTGTTTTTGCCCTAATTCAATATACGCTATATTGTCAAAAGTATTGTGACGCCTGCCTTTACACGCCCCTGAACTTTAATAGCATCCCAATCTAAGTCCGTAGGGTTCAATACTGAGTTAGCCCACCTTTTGCAGCTATAATGGCTCCAGCTCTTCTGGGAAGGCTGCCCACAAGGTTTAGGAATGTGTCTATGGGAATGTTTGACCATTCTTCCTAAATCGCATTTGTGAGGTAAGGCACTTATGTTGGACGAGAAGGCTTGGCTCACAGTCTCTGCTCTAATTCACCCCAAAGGTGTTCTATCGGGTTGAGGTCAGGACCAGTCAAGTTCTTCCACCTCAAACTCGCTCATCCATGTCTTTATGAACCTTGCTTTGTGCACTGGTCCAAATCATTTGGTGGAGGGGAGGATTATAGTGTGGGTTTGTTTTTCAGGGGTTGGGCTTGGTGTCAGCATATCAAGACCTTTTGGACAAGATCATGCTCCCAATTTTGTGGGAACAGTTTGGGGTTGGCGCCTTCCTATTCCAACATGACTGCGCACCAGTGCACAAAGCAAGGTTCAAGGTGACTGGTCCCCTTCTGTAGTTTTCTGCAGGCAGCCTGTAGTGGGTGGATCTGCTAGGTCCCTCCCACACCTCTGCTCCCAGCACAGGCGGAGGTAAAAACTGGGCTTGCAAAGACATTTGATGCACACAAACTTTATTTCCTTTGTATCGAGTGAGGTATATATTTTAAATGAGAGTTTGTGTGGCCAAAGTTCAGCTTAAAAACATTAGTACACATAGACCTTATGTTGAAAATAGGAGCCACTTCCTTCAAAACTGATATTCTAAAGAGTTAAACACCCTGATATTTCTTTAGCTGCTCAGAAGGTGTTTTGAAAAAAAAAATCTGTATTTTGTAATGTTCCTACAAACCTTCTGTGCATTTGGCATAGGGTTTCCATTTATCATATAGTGCTTTTTTGTTTGTTGTATATAACGGAAAGTACAATAGGAAATGCTGGAATACAAAAAGGTGGACAAGGGTAAGGGGCACCTAAAAAAAAATTCCCATATAGGCAGGAATAGAGTCCAAATAGAGTAAATGTTTCACTGTTGGACTATACAAGAAATTTAAGAAGCCAGGATCATTGTTGTGACTAACCATGTAAAGCTGGACTCCTGCTAAGGTGTATTTTTGAATTTGGAATATAGTAGGAAAGCACTAAAAATCTTTGGTCCCAGTTAAATTCCATAGATCAAAATTCTACCTTTTTTTTTTTTATACAAGGTTTGAGATCATTCATTTTAATTTAAATTAATTGAAACCAAAGCGTTAGTGATTTGCATAAGAACACAGTTTTATTTTGTACCCATTTAGGTAAGAAGAACAACCCCCCCCCCCCCAAAAAAAAAACAAAAGGGCAGATTCAATGGACTACTCGGTCATCTTTTTCTGCCATCACTTTATGTTTATAGGTACACCCACACAATTGAATCATATTTTTGTACATCTTTACAATTGAACTTCTCTAAAAACATATTAAGCCATTCTAATTGCTCTCATCAATTTTGTGATGTAAGTCCAGGTGGGGACATTTAATAAACTACTTGTAAGAATTCACATTTTGAAATGGCTTCATTCATTGACAAAGCTTTTGATGTTGGATCCAAGTTATCTTGCACTTGAAGTTTGTATCAAATTCATGCATCTGGCTTCTCTCCAGGTTGGATAAGTTGAAATCTCTTAAGTTCTGCTCTGCTACGTGAAAATTCTGTTACAATCTTCAGGAAACTTCTCTCCTGTGTGAATTCTCTGGTGTCAAATACGATATCCAATTTTTGAGAAGCATTTGTCACATTCTAAACTTCTAATCGGCTTTTCACCAAAGTGGGGGGAACTTTCTAACAGCAACGCAAACTGACCTTTTTTTCACATATCACAAATATTCTTATTTTTCTTGTGTTCCATTTGATCATATATCACATTCAGAACACAAAAATACCTTCCATTTTGTGTAGTGACCTTTGGTGTTCCATAAGATTTGCCTTGTTTGCAAAACACTTGTCACAATCTGAACATCTGAATGGCTTCTCTCCTGTGTGGACCCTCTGATGTCGAGTAAGATTAGACTTTTGTGAAAAACACATGCCACATTGAGGGCATACAAATGGCTTCTCTCCAGTGTGGATCATTTGGTGATGCATAAGATTTGTCTTATTTGAGAAACTCTTGTCACACACACAACATCTAAATGGCTTCTCTCCCGTGTGAATTCTTTGGTGTCGTACAAGATTAGCCTTTTCTGAGAAGCACTTGTCACATTCTAAACATCGAAATCGCTTCTCATCTTTGTTCTTCTGATTTTTATCAAGACTGAAGATGCGAAAGAAACATTTAAGCATCTTTTCCCCTTTATCAATCTTTTGGTGTTTAGCAAGATGTTGCTTTTGTGAGAAGCATTGGTTACATTCTGAACATTTAAAGGGCTTCTCTCCTATGTGAATCTTCTGGTGTTGTGTAAGATTAGATTTTCGTAAGAAGCACTTGCCGCATTCTGAACAGTTAAATGGCTTCTCTCCTGTGTGAGTATTCTGGTGTGCAACAAGACTAAGCTTATGAGAGAAGCTCTTGTCACATTGTAAACATTTAAAAGGTTTCTCTCCGGTGTGAATTCTCTGGTGAATAATTAACGTTTCCTTTCTTGAAAAATCCTGATGACATTCGGAGCAGGAAAATGGCTTTTCTCCTGTGTGAATTTTCTTGTGCTGAGTAAGCGTATTCTTTTGTGAAAAGCACTTGTCACATTCTGAACATTTAAATGGTTTCTCCCCAGTGTGAATTCTCTTGTGATCTCTGAGGCTTGATCTCAAAGTAAAACTTTTCTGGCACTCTGAGCACTGATACGGCCTCTCTTTTACTTGACTCATCATGTGTTGATGAAAATTTGCTTTCCCAGCAGATGATGAATGGCAACTGGTTAATTTACCTACATGGGAAATAAAAAAAAATGTTTATACATAGTCTTCATATTATTAATAGATTGAAATGATAATTAATTCAACCCACAATGGATGTGAAGAATGAAATTCTTTTTTTTCTTACAAGGTATAGAATGAAAAAATAATAATATATATATATATATATATATATATATATATATATATATATATAAAATAATTTTTTTTTTTTTTTTTTTTTTAATCAGAAAAGAAAAGTTTAACAGTATAAAAAAAAGCACTTTTCATGGTGTTTTGTCATGCAGTACTTTCACAAAAATTGAAGTACATCAATGCTCTCTTACACAACCAAAGCAGGTAAATACACCAAATCAAACCTGATATGTCATCAACACATCCCTAATCTATCCATCCACTTTCCAAAGGTGGGGACATGCTGAGCATATGAATCCTCGCTTTAAACCAAGAGCCTATCCAAGACATGTCTTTTTTTTAATATTTCATTACATTATCATCTTTGGTTTTTCAATATGGTGACATACAATTGTTTTCATGTAGTAAGGACTAGGGATGAGAGATTAGACATTCATATCCACTTATCTATCTGCCACAAAACCAACTTTTCAAAGCAAAGTTCCTAGTGGCTTTCACAGATGAGAGGATGAGACTGATTGAGAGTTTTGTTCTATCATCGGAAAAATTCAGTAAAATTTCTCTATTTTGATAAAATGCATTGGTGTCAATAGGGAAGGTAAAGTTGCGTTGATTTTGCAGATATATTTGAAGAATGCAATGGGCTTAAAATGGCTCCTGAGGGTTTGGGAAGAACTTTCCAACCCTGACTTGTTCTTGTGCCACAGAATTGTTCCTTATTTAGCCAAGAACATGGCATTCGGTTACATTAGCCTGATTATTGCCTAATTATTGTAATAATTACCCATTAGTTGCCAGAGTGCCATCATAGACTATGTGAGTTTTGAACAAAGTATAAAATTCAATGTAAGAAACAAAATAATCAGTAAAAACAACCACAAATGTTGAAGTCAATCTAAAAGTAATAAAATGTATTAAAAATAATAAAACATCCAAACTGCAATACATTTGACCAAGAAAAAAAGCATTTAAAAATCCAACACAAATGTACAGTCAAAATGTATACATACTGTTTAATGGTGTAGTATAGAGATGTCTCAGCAGCACCTTGTTCTCCTGACCTGCTTGCAATTCTTGTAACTGATCTGAGCTCTGTCTCTCTTGATTTGTTAATGGGTTTATTCCACATAACAAAAGACATGTTTTCAAAAATCTTATTGCCAGTTTGGCATTTTTCTTTTCTGTTTTCTTTCACCATCCCAGTCATTAACATATTAATACTGGGAGGGAATAGAACAAGAAGGAAGCACACTTTAAAACTGAATACCTGTAGCTCAATAGATACCAAAAGAGAGGACACAATGATGCCAATATCAATGGAAATGGCCACCAGATACTTTATGGTCTTTAGCCATATCGTGCAAATTGTTTTCCCAGCACATAGCTTCATAAAAAATACATGGCTTTTTAAATAACCAGTCATATGTAGGTTGGCAAAAGACTGACCAATGTACCTCCACTAAATGGCCTGATGGGAAGCATGGATAAGATCTAGGCTTTATAAGGATACCAAGGGCGTAAATTTATCTTGAAAAACACACATTGCTGACCTCTTAAAAATGCTAGTTTAAAGCTAATATGTTACCTTAAAAAATAGTTCTGATCTGTCCACCTTTTCTAGGTTATTGACAAATGACTAAAGCCAGAGGGTCCACATGACAACCAAGTGTGTAGGGAATACTAAACCTTTATGAGGATTGATCATTTCACTGGCTAAATCTCTTGACAAATGGTGCAATAGACATGTTCAAGGAAGAGAAGGGTTTCCCAAAACATTACTATAAAGGCACGGTCTCCTGTCTATGGCTAACTTTTATGCAAAATATCAAATTCCATTTACAAGTATGTATGAAATATTTTCAGAGCAATTTTCATTCATTGTTTCAGAGCAACCCTGAGCAACTTTTTTTCCTGCATCTTTACAACAGATTATACCCTTCCAGTGATTACTGTACATTTATATGTGTGCGTGATAACCAGATTATCATCTTCTCTTAAGCTTGCCATACATGAATCGAAATTCGGCCAGTTCAGCAGGGACTGGCCAACTTTTGATCCATGTATGTGCTTCCTGGTTGGACACAAATCGATCTACCGATTGGCTTGTGTACAACCAGCTTGTGGGGTTTTTTCCAGAAGGATTATAGCCGTTGGCTATAGTCAACGTTAGTCATTGTGTTGGCAGGGAAGGCTCCCGATGGCAGAACACAATAGCGCTGTGGGAGGGATTCTCCCATCAACACAGAGTCTGCTGATGAGGAATTCAAGCAATTTTCTTTCCTGCAACCCATAGTTGTATAATGTATGGCCAGCTTAAAATAGTGATTCTAAGTATTTGGAGCAAGAGAATTGGCATAACAGCCAGCAAAGCATTTGCCAAAAAATTAAGGGTCAGCACTGGCAACCTCCACATCCCTATCAGGATAATTACCTTGAACAAACACTGCTGATTGAGCATATTAAATGCTTGATTTTTTGTGCTTTGACTTGCAATTTTTTAAACTTGTGACCGGGGAGTTTTGGTTTCAATAATTAAAAGAAATGTGTGTATATTTTTTATATATATATATATATATATATATATATATATATATATATTATAGTGTGTGTGTGTGTGTATATATATATATATATATATACGGTGGGGCAATTAATGGAATAGAGTTTTCTTTGGCAGTACATCCACCACCTGGTGGAAATATGGTGGTGGAAATATAAGTGCTTGCCACATCCTGTGTTCAAACCTTGGACATGAATGAATATTTACAAAAAACTGGACTTTATAGGCATGCTGAGTAAAAAATATTATAAACTTTTATTTGTTGCAAAAAATGGCATCCATGTGCCCACAAAAGACAAATGACATCTAAAATGTGTTAGTTTAAAAGGTATATGTGTATCCCTAACATCAATATATTTTATCAGGGACCTTTAATAGATCCAAAGATAACATCATATCACATAGGTTTACCGAGGGTAGCCAACTGTAAAGGTTGCATCCCTGGGGAATCAACTATAAAGTAATCCACAGTTATCTGGGATGTATATCCACCCGTAACCCAATACCTCAGTACATCAATATACATGTATACAGTTAATGGACAATGGTATAGACATTTAGTTAACATGGGTTACGCTGGTCTAGCTCCCAGTGATTTAAGTGGATAATAGTGTCTTGTTTTACTTTGCTCGGCTAGTTTCGCGCTCATATGTTCTGCGCTTCATCTGGTCTGGCGATGATCCCTATCTCCTGAGAGGCCCCCCAAGTTTGGGAGTGGCCCCATTGGACCCTCGGGGGGGAATTCACCACTGCTGGCGTATTAACATTGGTACATACTATGTAAGTGGTTACCGCTTTACATGTATTTGTTGTGACATACCATTCTTAACAAACAGAGTAAATCTTGTATATATGTTTTGATCCTAACATGTATGTATTCATCATTCTCTATTAGATTGATTTTTGAGCTCCAGATCAAGCGCAGAATACATGAGCGTGAAACTAGTCGAGCAAAGTAAAACAAGACACTATTATCCACTTAAATCCCTGGGAGCTACACCAGCGTAACCTAAGTTAACTAAATGTCCATACCATTGTCTATTAACTATATACATGTATCTTGATGTACTGAGGTATTGGGTTACGGGTGGATATACATCCCAGATAACTGTGGATTACTTTATAGTTGATTCCCCAGGGATTCAACCTTTACAGTTGGCTACCCTCGGTAAACCTATGTGATATGATGTTGTTATCTTTGGATCTATTAAAGGTCCCTGATAAAATATATTGATGTTCGGGATACACATATACCTTTTAAACTAACAAATTTTAGATGTCATTTGTCTTTTGTGGGCAGATGGATGCCATTTTTTGCAACAAATACAATTTTTTACTCAGCATGCCTATAAAGTCCAGTTTTTTGTAAATATTCATTCATATACAGTGGGGCAAAAAAGTATTTAGTCAGCCACCAATTGTGCAATTTCTCCCACTTAAAAAGATGAGAGAGGCCTGTCATTTTTATCATAGGAACACTTCAACTATGAGAGACAGAATGAGAAAAAAAAAATCCAGAAAATCGCATTGTCTGATTTTTAAAGAATTTATTTGCAAATTATGGTGGAAAATAAGTATTCGGTCAATAACAAAAGCTCATCGATACTTTGTTATATACCCTTTGTTGGCAATGACAGAGGTCAAACGTTTTCTGTAAGTCTCCACAAGGTTTTGACACTCTGTTGCTGGTAGTTTGGCCCATTCCTCCATGCAGATCTCCTCTAGAGCAGTGTTGTTTTGGGGCTGTCGCTGAGCAACATAGATTTTCAACTCCCTCCAAAGATTTTTACGAAGCCACTCCTTCCTTGCCCGGGCGGTGTGTTTGGGATCATTTTCATGCTGAAAGACCCAGCCATGTTTCATCTCCAATGCCCTTGCTGATGGAAGGAGGTTTTTACTCAAAATCTCACGATGCTTGGCCCCATTCATTCTTTCCTTTACACGGATCAGTCATCCTGGTCCCTTTGCAGAAAAACAGCCCCAAAGCATGATGTTTCAACCCCCATGCTTCACAGTAGATATGGTGTTCTTTGGATGCAACTCAGCATTCTTTCTCCTCCAAACACGACAAGTTGAGTTTTTACCAAAAAGTTCTATTTTGGTTTCATCTGACCATATGACATTCTCCCAATCCTCTTCTGGATCATCCAAATGCTCTCTAGCAAACTTCAGACGGGCCCGGACATGTACTGACATGTCCCCAAATCTAACGCCAAATCTCCTGAGACTAATGCCTAGTATACATGGGCCAAATATTGGGAGACATCAGTCTGTTCAATAAAAACCATCCAACATTCGGCCCGTGTGTATGTCAGCCGGTCCGACAGAGGAAAAAAACAGTAGCCGATTGGCTCCCGATCAGCATTCTCAGCCAATGGTGTTCTGGTAGGGGAGGAGGAGGAGGTGGTGTCCCCCTGGCAGAACACAAAAGCTCAGCAGAGTAGATTGATGTAATAACATCAGACTGTTAGCACAGTGACTCTGACCGGAGCTGTTGGGTTTTTTTTTTTTTTTTAGTTGTTCAACCCTCTGGGTTACTATTCGTGTGTACTTGGCTTTAAGCTGGTCATACATGTGTCAAAATTTGGCTGGATCAGCAGGTACTGGCCAAATTTTGATCCATGTATGGAATCTGTGGTTGAACAGAAGTCGGTCTACTAGAAGAAAGCCACTCAATCAGCGCTAAAGACTATAGACTGCAGCACCGATCTGTGTATTCTGACATTGAGGGAGTCTCTCACTGTCAGAATACAATGATACAATGGGGAGGATTCCTCCATTCATATCAAATATGTGGATGGGGGAATTGGGTCCATTTTTTCATTCAACATGCTGATTCAATGAAAAAAGTCTGACTCATGTATGGCCAGCTTTACAGTCAGAGGCAGCAGTACTTTAAATCTCTCACTGTGCAGCTCAATGATGATGTCACCGCTACATTTCCAAGGTAATAACTGGCTTTACAAAGGCATTTGGTGCACCCAAAGTGATTTGATATCCTGATATTTCTTTATGAAAAGTTATTCTGCCTAATATTTTGTCTGCTGTACATATTATGTATGTACTGTTAACCACTTCAGCCATGGAAGGATTTCCCCCTTAATGACCAGGCCATTTTTTGTGATGTGGCACTCCATCACTTTAACTGACAATTGTGCGGTCAACAAAATTGATGTCCTTTTCTTCCCACAAATAGAATTTTCTTTTGGTGGTATTTGATCACCTCTACTTTTTTGCACTGTAAACACAAATTTAAAAAAAAAATCAATATTTTTTACTTTTTGCTATAATAAATACCCCAAAAATATGTAAAACAAATTTCTTTATCAGTTTAGGCCAATATATATTCTTCTACACATTTTTGTTAAAAAAAAAAAAATCGCAATAAGCATTTATTGATTGGTTTGCAAAATAGGGGATAGATTTATGCCATTTGTATTATTTTTTTTTTTTAACTAGCAATGGCAGTGATCAGCGATTTTTAACGGGATTGTGACATTGCGGCGGACAGATACTTTTAACACTTTTTTGGGACCAGTGACATTATATACAGCGATCAGTGCTATAAAAATGCACTGACTACTGTATAAATGTCACTGACAGGGAAGGGGGCAATCAAGGGGTTAAATGCGTTTATAACTGTGGGGGGGGGGGGTGTATTGACTGGAGGAGGAGAGCGCGAACGCTGTTCCTAACCACTTGCCGACTGCAATATAGAGAAGAGTGTCCCTGTTCCACCTGAAATTAAAGTGGAAGTAAACCCTCCTATTGTTATCAGCCAAGGAAGCTGCTACCTTGGTGTCTGTTTAATCTCCAACTACCATGGTGCTGCACGTGTGATCAGTTATGACACCAGCCATTGGATGGTTTGACAGTTTGGTTTGTTGGCAGAACCAATGTGACCGTTACATTCCCAGCAATTTTTGGGAATGGAACTGTTTTCTGAAACTGTTAAATCAATGGGTTTTCTTCTGCTTTAAATATTACTGTTGTGACTCCCTTTTACAGTATTACAATATATATATATATATATATATATATATATATATATATATATATATATATCCTTATTTTTTAATGATTGCAGTCCCCCTTTATATGATTTGTCATTGCGTGGTGCAAGGCAACTGATTTCATATAGTAAGGACTATAGATGAGAAATTTAGACATTCATATCCTTTAGACCAGGGATATCAAACTGGCGGCCCTCCAGCTGTTGCGGAACTACAAGTCCCATCATGCCTCTGCCTATGGGTGTCATGCTTGTAACTGTCAGCCTTGCAATGCCTCATGGGAATTGTAGTTTTGCAACAGCTGGGGGACCTCCAGTTTGACACCTGTGCTCTAGAATATAAATTTAAATCCACTTCTCAATCTGCCATAAAACTAATTTTTTTCAAACCAAAGTCACTAGCAGCTTTCGCAGATGAGGATGAGACTGATTGAGAATTTTATTCCATCATTGAAAAAAATTCAACAAAATATGTCCATTTTGGTAAAATATCCTGGTGTCAATAGAAAAGGTGAAATTAAAGCGGAGTTCCTGTCATTTGTTTGTTTTATTAAAAGTCAGCAGCTACAAAAAGTGTAGCTGTTGACTTTTAATAAACAGACACCCACCTGTCTCATGGTCCAGTGGTGTAATCACCACAGCCGTGTTCTCCCCATGTCCTCACTCGGGGGCGCCAGCATCTCTACTATAGGCACCCAGCTGTGACCGCTTACGGCTTCACAGTCGGGTGCCCATTGCGCATGCATGAGTGGCGCTGTGGTCTGTGACTGGCCCAGGAGTCTTCTAGGACCTGTCATAGGTCCCAGAAGACTTTGGGAAGGAGAGATTCTGCTTCCGGTCACCTAGGCCAGTGGTTTTCAACCCTGTCCTCAAGTACCCCCAACAGGGCATGTTTGCAGGTTTTCCTTTATCTTGCACAGGTGCTTTAATCAGAGTCAATGGCTTGGTATTTTGGACAGATATTTTATCTAAGAGAAATCTCCAAAACATGGCCTGTTGTGGGTACTTGAAGACAGGGTTGAGAACCACTGGTTTAGGCGACTGGAACGGACGTGGGAGCAGGTACCTGTCAAATTCGGCTACCTGCCCCCCCACACTCCCCAAAAGCTCAGTCTCACAAACAGGAGCCGAGGAGGAGGCCTTAAAGGGAAACTTCCACTTTTAGGTGGAACTCCGCTTTAAGTTGATTTTGGAGTTATTTTGTAAGAATGCAATGGGCTTAAAATCACTCCTCAGGGCTTGGAAAGAACATTCCAACCTTGACTTGTTCTTGTGCCACAAAATCACTCACTTTTAATCCAAAACCATGGCATTCTGTTACGTTCGCCTGATTATTGCCTACTTATTGTATTAATTACCCATTTGCTGCCTGAGTGCCAGCAACAAAAGCAGACAATGTGAGTTTTGTATAAAGTTTAAAATTCTCTTTAAGAAACAATTAAAATCATGAGTAAAGATGACCACAAATGTTGAAGTCAATCTAAGAGTGATAAAATGTAAAAAATAAGATAATAAAATATCCAAACTGTAATACACTTAACAAAGAAAAAAGCATTTGAAAATCCAACACAAATATACAGTCAACATATATGGATACCTTTAGTGGTGTAGTGTAGAGATGTCCAGCAGCTCCTTGTTCTCCTGACCTGCTTCTCAATTCTTGTAACCGACTGAGCTCTGCCTCACCTCAAATACAAGTAACCATCACTCACCAACATAAGGTCTCTTTGGATTTGTTATGGGTTTAATCTACATGATAAAAGACATTGTTGTTTTCAAAATTAGTATTGCCAGTTTGGCATTTCTTTGTTTTCTCTCACCATCCCATTCATTAACCTAATAATACTGGGAGGAAATAGAACAGGAAGGAAGCACATTTAAAACGAATAATTGGCTAGGTATATACCAAAAGAGATTACGCTAATTTTAACATCAATGAGAATGGCCAACGAATACTCTACTACTGCCTCTGATGCAACTGGTTTTACGCACTTGAGCCCCGGGAGGTTTACACCCCCCCCCCCCTTCATGACCAGACCATTTTTTCTGATACGGCAAATCGCTATTTTTGCTGACAATTGCGCAGTCATGTGACGTTGTACCCGAAAAAATGTATGCCCTTTTTTTTCCACAAATAGAGCTTTCTTTTGATGGTATTTGATCACCTCTGCAGCTTTTATTTTTTGCGCTATAAACAAAAAAAGCCCAGCAATTTTGAAAAAAAAAACCAATATTTTTTACTTTCTGATATAAAACAAATCCAATACAAAAATGTAGAAAATGGAATTACTTCATCAATTTAGGCGAATATGTATTATGCTACATATTTTTGGTAAAAAAAAATCCCAATAAGCGTATATTTGGTTTCCGCAAAAGTTATAGCGTCTACCAACTATGGAACATATTTATGGAATTTTTATTTATTTATATACTTTTACTAGTAATGGCCGCGATCAGCACCTTAGTGGGGCTGTGACATTGCAGCGTACAAATCGAACACTAAGTGACACTTTTGACTTTTTTTTTGGGGACCAGTGACACGAATACAATGATCCATGCTAAAAATATGCACTGTCACTGTATTAACACTGGCAGGGAAGGGGTTAACACCAGGGGTGATCAAAGGGTTAAAAGTGCTCCTAGGAAGTGCTAACTGTCGGGGGGATGCTTGTACTATGGGAAGGCAGAGATCCGTGTTCCTGCTTTTCAGAAACACTGGATCACTACCTTCCCTACAAACAGAACAGCAGTCTGTCTTGTTTACATAGGCAGACCGCCATTCTTCTGTCCTGAACGATTGGTGGGTCCTGCCGGACATCGAGTCCACTGGACCCGCTGATTGCTTCCTGATGTGTCCAATCACAGCGCCCCAGACCCGAAAGTGCAGGATCACATACAGGTATGTGATTCTGCACAGGAAAGCCACCTGGCCGCCGTATATATGGGTATCCATCCTTGCTCACACACTCACTAGTCTGACTCTAGCTCTGCTACAGGGGAATGAGCTGATGATCTCTGAGCAGCATATCCGGATTTGCTGCTCAGCAGTCATCAGCTCATTCACCTGTAGCAGAGCTAGAGTCAGACTAGTGAGTGTGTGAGCAAGGATGGATACCCTTTGCCAATGCTGAAGTATATGGAGGATCGTAGCGACCGCATGTGAAGACCTAGCAAGCCGAACATTGACTCACTGGCTGTTTGCGGCCATCATCCATCAGTTCATAGCCAGCACTGCAAGGAGACAGGACCGTACCATTGGACTTGGTTATCTGTGTTATCCTTGCTCGCTCCCTGCCTAGTGGTCACTTCCAAACTGCAAACTACCAGTGTATTCAAGGAGACACAGCCGCACCATCGGATCGGGGTGCCTGCATGTTCCTCACACGCCTCCTGCTCCCCCTCAGAATATCACCTAACCGTGAACACTGCTGACTCCCCAACCGAGGGGATTTCCACACAGTTCCAAGCCGCTGTGCAAAGGAGATATACTTCACTCCTTGCCTTCCAATCATTCTAGGCTTACTCACATTTAACTCCCAGCACTACTCGGATCACCACAGTCCTTGCTCAGCTTGCCATGATTTACAGCTTGTAGCTGGATGCTATCCACAGACTTTGTTACCAATCCATCTCATTGAGCATTCCATGGATTGCATAACCTGGATGTCCCCGGCACAATCATTTAGCATTTCCCTGTGCAGGTGTCCCCGCTGAGGTCTCTTACACTCTGTGCAACAGTAGTGACTGGATTCACCAATTAGCCAGAAATTTCAGCAGCATTTCTTCAGTGAGGAGGAATTCCCCTGGATCCACTTTAAGCGCATAATTGTTGCTATACCCAAATCACCAGTGGGTAAGTAGTGGACTTGGATGTCCCCCAGCACAAGCACTAGGCACTTAACTGTGCGCATGCCCTGGAAGAGGTTTCCCAGGATCCATGCAAACACCCTGTTGGTTTTATATACAATGTACTGACATTTAATGAAATGCAGTGTTTACTAGTATGAATGGGGCTGTATGGTGTGTGATTGTAACCAGACAAAGTTGTCTATTTTACTGCATGTGCTTACTGCCATTGTGTCACTGTTTGATTTGATATTGTGAATAAAGAATTATTTTGGATTACACCGCTTGAATGCTCCCATCCCCCTCTCCAGGAGGTATGGACCGCTTGCTCTTTGGGGGACCCCTACATCCCCCTGACTCTTAATTTACATTTTTGGTCCATATTCGTGAACCTCACCCCGTTTGGGTGAGACGGTAATCCTTGACAACGATCTCGACTCAGTGGATGAGTCTTGAGATCCATGTCCATCACCCTTTCCATTCCCCCCCCCCCCCCTTTTAAATTCCCTTGTCAACACCCATGGTTGCAGGAAAAAAATGTGCTCCATCTATGGCCAGTCTTAGATTTGTTAGTAGGTTTTTTCTACCAAACAGAAGCCTTGTCTTCAATAATCTTATTGGACAATGTGACTATCCTTTGTTTACATTCACCATCCCGGTCATTAGCATATTAATAGTAGGTGGGAATAAAACTGGAAGGATCCTTTTTATTAACTGGCATGATAATTGGCTCAGTAGATACCAACAACAGATAACACTATGATTTCATTAACAATAGAAATGGTAAACCGATAATTTGTGGTCTTCCCAAGGACAGCTTATTGTATTTTATGAATACTGTTGCATAAAATATGCACAACTTTTTAAAAACAAACTCTCATGTAGAGTTGTCATAAATTAACCCATCCTGTCATCAACTGAATGTCCCAATGTGATGCTTGGATGAGGTTTAGGCTTTATGAGATTATCTGGGAATACTTTTCCTAAAAACAATTTAGAGGCTGCCATTGTTCACCTCTTGAAAATGCTAGTTGCCGTTTTTATTGCTGACCCTGCGTCTTCAATAATTTCAGGTTTGCTCATTTACAACAATTGTGCTATGGTGCCAGAAGTCTATATTGGAATAATCTACATGAATGACTCAAAGTATTTGGTGCAAGAGAATTGGCATAACAGCCAGGAAAGCAGAGTTGCATAAAAAGGAAGAGTTAGCAATGGCCACCACCATGTCCCTATCAGGATAGATTACCTTGAACAAACACTGCTGTTTATCATAAAACGTATTACCTCACAATTAAAGGATAAGTTCACCTTTGGAACATGAGGAAAATGTTTGCCAGCACACCAAGGATCAACAAGGTGTCATGCCTGACAAAGGTGTCCTTCACGACTCTGAAACGTTGCACTGCTCTTGTGATGTGATCATGCATTAAACAATTCACCGGGACGCTTCCTTGTTGATCCATGGTGTGCTAGCAAACCTTTTCCTTGTGACTTCTGAACCAGTTCCCAGCTGGTTGTTGCTGCAGCACCCAAACCTTTGAGAGCTATTCCAGGAACATGTGCGATGGAAATATGGAGTACCACCTTCGGAACATGCTACATATCCCATGTTCCACCCATATTTAGGGTGGAACATGTAATATGTTCCAACTCTTGCCTCCTTTCCCCCCTAATTCCCACTCTCTGTAACAGCAGGCGGGGATTTTCTCCCCACAACTGCTGTTAGAATTTTAAAAACCGTGTGGCCATGCGGGGCTCCACCCACATGGCCACATCATTCACAGAGTTCCGTGAATAAATGAACTACATCTACTGTTGGCCTCCTCGGCCAATGGCCTGTAGTTCTTACTGAACCGTGAGGGTGCTGGTGGGCACTCCCGTAATCCATTGGTTCATCCTGCCGTTCAGTAACTGGCTGCCCATGCAAGGTGTGTCCCTATTGGGAGCATACTGTGTCGGGAAGGAGGTATTGGACAATTAACCTGTAACGTCCAAGAATGTACTTAATAATATAGTGCTGTCTGATGTACATGACACATTCAAATACAGGTAACTGGAGGGTTGCATGTCTGTTAGTAGGTTGAAAAGAAAGAGGGTAGGAGGTAGGCAAGAAGGGAAAGGGAAGAGGGATGATCCTGTCATCCGCACTGCCCTAGACATGAGGGTTGTAGTGATGGTTACCATGGCAATAATGTCGTCTGATCAAAGGTAGGTGAAAGGTGTTTTTCTATCCAGGGTTTCCAGATTTGCTCAAATTTGGGAGTCCATTTTTTATCAATTTTAATCATAGAATTACCTCTTGATCACTTGTCCTCTCCTAATCTGTAACTATATGAGTTAAAGTAATGGTAAACAATCACCTTGTAAGGCCCGGTTCCCACTGATGTGACAATCGCTCTGACTTTGGAGCACTTGTCGCATTAGAAGTGGGACCCCATTCAGTGCAATGGAAACGTTCTAATCCGTGCCACTCGAGTTGCTCAGACTTAGAAAAAGGTTCCTACACACTTGCATTGGCTTCTGTTAACTGGAAGGTTTTACCCCCTTCCTGACCAGGCCATTTTTTTGCGATACTGCACTGCGATGCGGTCAGTTTAATTGCACGGAACTGCAATGTTGTACCCAAATAAAATTGAGTCCTTTTTTCCCACAAATAGTTTTCTTTTGGTGGTATGTGATCACCTCTGCGGTTTTTATATTTTGGCTATAAACAAAAAAGAGTGACAATTCTGAAAAAAAAAAACTATTTTTTTACATTCTGCTATAAAACACATCCAATAAAAAATGTAAAAAATCTAATTAATCAATTTAGGCCAATATTCTGCTACATATTTTTGGTAAAAAATCCTAATAAGCGTATATAGATTGGTTTGCACAAAAGTTTTATAGCGTCTACAAACTCTGGGATAAATTTATGGACTTTTTATTTTTGTTATTGTTTTTACTGGTAATGGCGTTGATCAGCAATAATTAGCAGGACTGGGATATTACGTCAAATCTGACCCTAAGTGACACTTTTTTGGGGACCAGTGACACCAATACAGGGATCGGTGCTAAAGAAATGCACTGTCACACTATAAATGACCCTAGCATGGAAGGGGTTAACAGGGGCGATCAAAGGGTTAACTGTGTTCCTAGGGAGTGTTTTCTAACTGGGGGGGGGGGTGGCTTAACTGAAGAAAGACAGAGATCTTAGCAGAAACACAAGATCTCTGCCTTTCTTACTAGCAGAACGGCAATCTGCCCTGTTTACATAAGCAGACCGTTGTTCTGCCTCTCTCCGAATGACCTCCGGGTTTCCGGCTGACATTGGGACTGCCGGGCTCGCTGATTGGCTCCCGCTCGCACCCCAGAGCTGAAGAAAGGAATCATACAGGTACGTGAATTTGTGCTTAAGAGCCTCCCTGCCGCAGTATATGTATGCGGGGTAGTTAAAGACGTTGCATACAGAGACTGCAAAGTGTGCACTGTGTTATCCAGGGTTTTTTTTTCTCAGAATAGGTGCAGGTACTCCTCCCTTCCTAATCACCCCTTGTCTCTGCTCCCTACCCACCTTCAAGCACCTTCCCTTGGTTCCACCCTATGCCAACCTCCCAGTACTACCCCTTTTAGAGTTGAAAATGTTTTTATTAAGAACAACATTCAATGTACAGAAACGAGGCATTACATTTTTAACAAAAAGCATTGAGTCTGCCTAATGGCTATCGCCCGTAGCAGGACTCCACACCAATGTGCCTTAAAACACAGGGAGAAGTATGGAAGTCATCATAACTAAAGACTGGCATGAATAACAAGAGAAAACATTGTTCTGTTTTACATATAGGAAGAAAAGTTAAAGGAGAAAAATAAAAGAAAGAAGGAAAAGAAAAGAGGAGGGAAGAAAGTAGGGTGAAAGGGAACAAGAGGAGAAGAGAGAGAAAAGAAATAAGAAAGGAAGGGTCTGTTGGGGGGTCACGGACAGAAAGGATCATCCAGATACCATATTAATGGTTACCTCCCAAGCCTAATAACAGTGCTAACGTAGGGATGATCATGATTGCATTGTAAGCATACTGGTGAGGGTATCCAGTACTACCCCTTTTAAAGAATGCAAGACTATTCAGTTTGTGGTGTGATGTAATGTGTATGTAACTTGTTAATGACGACAAGAAAATAAATCCCTATAATACCCCCCCCCCCCCAGCAACAATAGATCTACCCCAGCAACAATAGACCCCCTCCAGCAACAATAGATCTCCCCGCGGCCAGCATCAATAGACCCTCCTGCAGCCAACAACAATGTTGCATCAGTGCTGGAGGTGCCGAAAAGGTGCTGAAAAAAGCTCTGCTGTTCTCAATCTGGCAGACCCTGATTCACATACCTCTAGAAAGATAATAGCATATATTATTCCAAAGTACACACGAGAAAGTGGGATTTAAACAACACTCATGGCATAAGCAGTTATTGTCCAAATACAAGAGGCATGTGCATTCTTACTTAACTCATGATGTGCTTTCTGTATTTCTTCCAGATCCATGTAATCCAGTTTTTATGGTCAAGTTGAACAAGCTGAAGATAGAAGCTGATTGGTTACCATTCACAGCTGCACCAGACTCTGAGTGCTCCAGTTTTAGTAAATCTTCCCCTTTTCCTCTCTGCAGGAGCTTTCCAAATTAAAACCAAGGTGAGTGGTCTCCTTCTATAACCTCCTCCTGTATTTTTCTGCAGACAGCCTTTAGTGCATAACCTTCTGTGTCTCTCCCACAGCCCCACTCTCTGCGCAGGCTTTGTGCAGCACAGTGATGATATCCTTTGTGGATATTGAGGAATAGGGTTAAATGAGAGGTTTTGTGCTGAGACATTAGTACACATAAACCTTATGTGGAAAATAGAAGTCAGTGCCTCCAAAACTGATATATCTTTGTCAAGAGTTAACCCCTTGGCGCCAGCTGGCGCTGGCCCTTTATGGGGTTTGCTATGCTGGGAGGCATGATCTGAGATAGATATGATGCCGATTTCTGCTTTAATTATTATTTTAAGATCTCTTGGGGTAATGAGAAGGAAATGTATTCTCAATATCGCTTATGGGTGTGAGCGGGTTTTTTTTTTTTTTAAATATAAAACAAGAAAGACCGAAAACATTTTTTTTAAATTCTCATTATGCTTTAAAACATAAATAATCAATCAATAAAACCTTTTTTTTTAAAAATCTAATTTATTCATACATTTAGGCCAAAATTTATTCCGCTACATGTCTTTGGTTTTAAAAAAAATACTAATAAGTGTATTTTGATTTTTGGTTTGTGTGAAAATTATATCATCTACAAACTATGGTGTGTGTGTGTGTGTGTGTGTGTATGTATATAATCTATATATAGGAATCTTATTTCATATACTTGTAATGGCTGTGCTCAGCGACTCATAGTGGGACTGTGCAGCAGGAAATCTGACACTGACATCACCAGTAACACTATTACAGTGATCAGTGATAATACTATACACTGTCACTGTACCAATGACAAGGGGTTAGCAACTAGGGATGATTAAATGGATAACTGCTTTGCAGGGAGAGGAAACAAAGATCACTCCCAATTGGCATGTCTCAGCCATGATTGTGTACAAAATATTCCATGTTACAGCTGTGTATTATATTAATATATGTTCAGAACCCAAAATTGTTCCCCCCAATGAGACACAACAGTGGGTGCAGACCGGAGGCTGCTGCTGCTCACAAGTCCCAAAAGGAATTTGTATTTTGAACTGGAATACAAAATAAGCTGCGCCACCCCTTCATTAATCATAAAACATGAAAAACTATACACCATACTCATAGGTGAACACCTAAAAATCTGTGAAAGTATACAATTAATAATCCTTGTAATAATCCTTATAATCATAAAGTCCAAAAAAAGTGCAAAAATAGAGTCCAATGATTCTCAATAGTAATCCATCAGAACACATAACATGTGCATAGATAAAATGATGAGGTGCTTTAAAGTGCTTCAAACGTGCTCAAAAAGCCGATCAGCAGTGCTCGGCGCCAGTCCCCACATGTAACCCCACTCACCAGAAGTAATGGACCCTTAGCTTTTCAGTCTAGGGGTCAAATAAAGCTGGATGCTGGTGGTGGCTGGATCATGACCCACAGCGGAGATGACCTTTCCAGAAGACAAGATGCTCTCATCCAACCATTTCTCAGAGAAATAGAGCCTCATAGTGAAGTACTGTAAAACTTGTATATTGCGCATATATAAAATCTACTTACAAGAGATAAGAAACAATTCTCATAGAAAATGGAGTCTATCAGCGTCTCCTCAGCGTGCGTTCTACCACGAACGGACGTTCCACTCCGAACGGAAGTGACGTCGTTTGGTGTGAGGGACCGGAAATTACGTCATTTCCGGTCCCTCGCACTCAACGACGTCACTTCCGTTCGGAGTGGAACGTCAGTTTGTGGTAAAAAAAACCAAAATGATAATTTTGGAAAAAGAAAAAAAAAAATCCTTACTTTCTGTTATTAACCACTTTTTTTACTGGGCACTTAAACCCCCCTCCTGCCCAGACCAATTTTCAGTTTTTAGCGCTGTCGCTCTTTGAATGACAATTGCGCGGTCGTGCGACGTTGTACCCAAACAAAATTTGTGTCCCTTTTTTTCCCCACAAATAGAGCTTTCTTTTGGTGGTATTTGATCACCTCTGCGTCATTTCTGATCGCCGCTATAAACAAAAAAAGAGCGACGATTTTGAAAAAACAATATTTTTTTACTTTTTGCTATAATAAATATCCAAAAATAAAAAATAAAAAAACAAATTTATTCATCAGTTTCGGCCGATTTATATTCTTCTACATATTTTTGGTAAAAAAAAATCGCAATCGGCGTTTATTGATTGGGTTGCGCAAAAGATATAGCGCCTACAAACTATGGACATTGATTTATGTTTTTATTATTTTTTTTTTTTACTGGTAATGGCGGCGATCTGCGTTTTTTATCGGGACTGCGATATTGGGGCGGACATGTCGGACGTTTTTGACACTTTTTTGGGACCAATGACATTTATACAGCGATCAGAAATTTAAATGTCCACTGATTACTGTTTAAATGTCATTGGCAGTGAAGGGGTTAACCTGCAGGGGGCAGTGAAGGGGTTAACTATGTTCCCTGGGTGTGTTCTAACTGTGGGGGGGGCGGGGTTGACAGGGGCATGACAGATCTAACTGATCCCAGTGACAGGGATCAGTAGATCTGGCATGCCCCCCCTCACCAAACGGGGAACCGCCCTGTTTACTTTGGCGGTTCCCCATTCCTCCTCTCTGTAAGGAGATCGCGGGTCTCCGGCGGTCATCGGGTCCGCCCGACCCGCAGGCACGCTCCCGTCTATTGACGTCCTCCCGGCATTTTAGAGCCGCGCTGTAGCCGTCATTCGGCTATGGCGCGGATAGGAGGAGGTTAAACAAATCCAATTAAAAAAATTTAAAAAAATCCCAATAAGCATATATTGCTTTGTTTGCACAAAAGTTATAGCGTCTACAAACTATGGGATAGATTTATAAAATTTGTATTTATTTTTACTAATAATGGGGGTGATCAGTGACTTATAGAGGGTTTGTGACATTGCGGCGGGATGTGCTTTGACTGTGAGAAGGCAGAGATCTGTATTCCTGTTTAGGAACACAGGATCTCTACCTCCCCTTCACAGAGAACGGTGATCTGCCTTGTTTACATCGGCAGACTGCCATTCTGTCTCCCTTGAGGCCCGCTGATTGCATCCTGCTGTGTCCAATCACAGCGAGAGCGGGTCGCTGGCAGTATCCGTGCGCGACCCAGAAGTGCAGAATCATGTACAGGTACGAGATTCTGCACAGGTAAGCTGTGTTGCCGCTGTATATGTACAATATACGGCCAGCAAGTGGTTAAACATGTAATACTGTGTATATTGACACTTATCAGTCCTTAGAGGTGGGTGTTCGCTTCATTTATTTTCTTTTTCAGGATTGTCCTTTCTTATTTTAACCTGGCAATCCTACCAGTAACACTCTTACTGTTATGAGATGGCAACACTTACTCTCTGTTTTGTATCCATGGAGAAGTATCATTGTTAGCAAAGGCTGCTCTTTCGTTTTGGACACTAGAACACCTACCACTCTCCTTCTATGCATAGCACGGGGGAGGTGTTATTCAGTTCACAAACGTTAACTCTGCATGGCTGGTAACATGGCTTGAAAGAGTACAAGAAGTAACATCCGTGCTGCATTTTTAGCAGGATCAACACATCATTTTTTTGTACTTGCTGAAAATTTACTTGTCCTGAACAAAGAGAAAATAAATGTGACCACCACACCTGAAGGCTATAAAAAAAAAAGTTACAAATAAGCACATAAAACCTTGATAATGTTCAGTGTATAATGGATAGCCCCATTGTAACAATTAGATTATGATTCTAGTAGAATGAAAAACCATGTTATAGATGCGTCATTTTATAGCTGTATCAGTGAGAATCGTGATAAGCAAAAATAATACATGCATAAATAACTCAAAGAATAAAGAAACAAAAAAAAGTGTGCAAGATTAAAGTGATTGTAAAGGAAAAAAAATAAGAAACATGTTGTACTTACCTGCTCTGTGTAATGGTTTTGCACAGAGTAGCCCCGATCCCTCCTCTTTTTGGTTCCCCATCCGGTGCTCTGGGCCCCCTTGCTCTGGCACCCTTGTCGAGTGCCTCCATAGCAAGCCGCTTGCTCTCAAGCCGGCTTTCTGCGTCGATAAGACACAAAGAGCACAGCTCAGCTCCCCCAACTCCTGGCTCACTGGCCATGATTGACCGCAGTGGGAGCTAATAGCTCCTGCATCTCAGACGATCAGGAAGAGACCTGGGAGAGCCTCCGGTCTCATGCACATCACTGCATCGAGATCAGGCTTAGGCAAGTATTAGTGGGGCTGTGAGGGGAGCTGTACACTGAAGGTTTTTTATCTTCATGCATAGAATGTATGAAGGTAAAAAAAGCTTGAGCCTTTGCAACCACTTTAATAGGAAAAACAATTCTTGTGTTGGAGTTATCGCTAGATCAGGAAATGTGAGAATACCTCTGCAAGAGGCACACCAAAAGTACTAACAACAGACAAATACTGATGTGTCTCTGCAGCGGTGAGTATAAAAGAACCCTAAGATTGTAATAAAGTCATACTGAAATACATTTGTGAATGTGAAAAAAGTACAGTTTAAGAAAAATTGATACCTGTAATGGTGTAGTATGGAAATGTCTCAGCAACACCTTGTCCCCTATCTGCTTGTAAATTATTGTACCGAACTGAACTCGGCCTCATCTTAAATACATTCACCACCACACACCAACATGCGGCGGCTTCAGATTTGCTATTAGGTTTAATTTGCCTAAAAAAAGGCATGCTTCCAATAATCTTATTGGACAATGTGACTAACCTTTGTTTACACTCACCACCCCCTGTCATTGGCATATTAACAGGAAGAATCCTTAGATGACACCACGTGACAATTGGCTCGGTAGATACCAACAACAGACAATACAATGATTTCATATTCAAAGGAGATGGTCAACAGATACTTTGTGGTCTTCCCTAAAATAAAGTTTGTAATTTCCTGCATGCTGATTCATTAAATATGCATGGCTTTTCAAAAGCCTAGTCTCATGTAGGTGGCCACAAATGTACCTATCCTACCCCAAACTGAATGTCCCAATGTCTGAATGTAGATTGGGCTTTAAAATGTTACTTAAAAACAACTTTTAAGGGGTGTGGCTGGCTGCAGAGGCAGATGGTAACTGTGTGAAAGAGCTCCGTAACAGCGGGCCCCTTGTAAGCTACACAGCATGACTGACGGCAACCTGAGACCACACAATAGACGGGGCAGAGGAGGTGATCACCCGGAGAGGTCATTTAAAAGGAAGGAGAGAGGGGGCCCTCGTAAATTAGGAGATTTCTACGGCCCGGCTGGGCAGCACATGGTGCTCCAAGATGGCGCAGACCCCTCTCTATTCCCCCGCAGAGAGAAGCAGCATTCCGGACATTCCAAACAAGATTACGCCACTAAAGCTGAGCTAAAGGAGAACAAACTGCAGGAAGGACTATGATGAATTTAAAAGCCCTCTCAAGCAAAGAAGGAAAATAGCAGCCAACGATGACACAGTGAGTAGTGACATGGAATACAATCCATATAATGCTAAACTCACAGCTATCCCCACCTCAGGGCAGCCAATCTCTGACACCACAATAAAAGACATAGTAATATCTTTAAGAGGGGCCCTACAACATGACATGAAAAACTTCATAAAAAAAGAATCTAAAAAGAAATAGATGCTCCGGCCAAAAGAGTAGACTATGTGGAGAACAAAATGTGCAATTTCATGGAAGCGGATAATGAAGTAGTTGACGCTCATTTTGAGCTGGAGGAGGAAGTTTAAAAAGGCTAAGATTGAAAGTCTCAGACTTAGAGGGAGATCCAGAAGGAATAATGTAAAATTCCGCAGCATCCCTGAAAACATTAAACCTTCTGACCTGAAAAGCTTTCTGAAAGGAATGATATCCTCGCTCCTCCCTTCTATCCCACCTCAGGATCTGGTGATAGACTGAGCACACAGGCTTCCCAAGCCAAAGCACATACCAGACAAATTACCCAGAGATGTTATCACAAAAATACATTTCTTTGAAGTAAAAGAACAACCGATGCGTTTCGCAAGAAACAATCCACCGCTACCAGACCCCTATGCTGGAGGACTACTGTATTCAGACATTTCGCAATCGACAAGTCAAGCATGAACAAATCTCAATTCAATAACGAAAATACTTCGGAATCACAACATTACCTATAAATGGGGGTTCCCAACTAAAATTATAATAGAATGCAATGGTAATGACTATAATATCTCCCTGGAAGAAGGCCTAAAATTGGTTAAATAAAGGCTTTATGAGGCTGCAACAAGGCTTCGACGAGGCTTCAGTGATGCACTTTTGAAGCCTTGTTGAAGCTTGGTAAATGGCCTGTGTGTGTTTGTTGATATCTCACATGTGCAATTTCTACAAAACAAAGCGAAGCTAAAGCTGAATTACAGCCTCTGAAAAGCCGCAGGTGCTTCAAGCGAGCTTCAAACAAGCTTTGTCATAGACTTCTATGGAGGCTTTGGAGAGGCTTTGAAGCCTGGCTAATGCTACATAGGGTATCATTTTTGACGCAAAGCTGAAGCGCAGCTAAGCCAATGCAAGGTGTAAACAGGACTGTAAGCTAACCATTTTTATTTTGTGACATGGCGCATTGACTGGCGTTAAGGGAGCTTTAACAATGCCTGTCTGATGCCCTGTTTTGAAGCTAGTGTGAACGAGCCCTTACTGTTTTATAACTTTTGCCTTTCTAATCCCCAATCTTAGTACAAATAAATTGTACACAAGAAAAGAGATTTACCACCTTTTTATTAAAATTTCTGTTTTTCTTTTTGTTGTTCATGGTTGTCTTACAATGCAAGCTTATTCATTGAAAATAGTAATTACAAGGGACAATGCTGCTATCTAACAGACAATTTCAGGTACTACACAAAAACCACCATCGATATCAAAAAAACATATAATGAATCTAACAAAGAAACTTTATAGCACTAACTTACACCATAAAATGTGACCGTGACATTGTATGCATTCAAGAATTTCCACATGTATATCTCAACCCTAAAAAGAAAAAAGGAGTAATAACACTAATAAAAGACTCTGTGACCTTTCAGCCATTAAAAAGCATAACCGACACACAAGGAAGACTTATACTAGCAGCAACAATTGAAAACATGAACTATACCATAGTCAACATTAATTGATCAAAATTTTAAAATCACATTGAAAAGAAGTTTAAAATAAACCACAACTAGCCTCTATTGGAAAAGTCATATTGTAAACCACTTGTGACTCGAGAATGGATACAAAACGCATTGTCATGGTGACACTGATACACTGGCTTGTGTTATACCCCTAACCAATATAAAGGGGAGGTTGGGACTTTGTATGAGGTAGATGACTGTTGAATGAGATGTACATATATGGTGGCTTATAAATTGTATTAGTCAACATATAGGGTATAAGATCGCACTGGATATGAATTACATTAAAAGCCACTATATATATATATATAAAGCAGGTACAGTGCAGTTCATAAACATGTAAAATTAAAAGATAGCAATAACATTACAAATATTTCATATATATATATATATATACACACAGCCTAAAAATCAATATAGCAGCACGATCCAATTGCCATAGTAAGGATTGTACCTCCATAAAAAAGATAGGTAAAAGATAATTGTAACAGGGATTGTAAATGGTGTGCGATGATGGTGGGCTTGAATGTAGTTGCATCTTATCAATACTCTACGCGTTTCGTGTTAATTGGAACACTTCATCAGGAGTGGGATGCATGCAATAGAAATAGGCTAGGAGGCAGGGATATGCATTCCTGATGCTGGGGGAACCCCCTCTTCCCCTTTTACCATAATGCAACTTTTATGAACTGTTTTCTTTTACCCAAATTGAGGCACTGCATATCTTCAGTACTATATGTAGTAACCGTGCGGGGCACAGTACAACGTTCAAAGTGCTTTTACAGAAATTACTGGATGTGTTTTATTATTTTTACCTCCTCTAGCAGCTATGGACTCTTTCTTGTGAGGGCATTCCCTGGCTCTGTTCATTGCAATTGGTGCCTGATCCTTTTTGTTGTGTATTTTATCAAAATACACTGAGTAGCCTGCCATACATGGATTGAAATTCGGCCTGTGCTAGCAGGGACCTGATGGATTTTATCCATGTATGGGCTGGCTGATTGTACACAAGTCAACCTTCCTGAATGATTAGTGCCATTGGCTATAGCCAGCATCACTAATCATTGTGTTCTGCTGGCAGGAAGGGCTCCCAATATCCGTGGGAGGGATTCTGTAATTGTGTAATCGCCTGCTTTACTCAATGCAGAAAGAATCTTCTCACTTCTTTGAACAGCATACTAGTTGTAGGTCAGTCCAGGAGGCGGAGAGAGCTGGCTTCCGGCTAGCTGTCTCCGCTCTTCCTGTTTGCGCTGTAGGGAGTGGATATTGCGTCGGCGGCTGCGTGACGCACGGCGCCATCCCGCACCCAGTGACGGGACGTCCTGCACCATTCGGCCGGGGGTTCCGATATGGATGCGCCTGCGGTGCTTTCCATTGGCCAGGCGGAGGGGTGGGTCCTCTCAACGGGATCTTATGATTGGTCTAGCGCTCCTTCTTTACTCTGACCACGGGACACCAAATTACTGGCGTTCTCGTGGTGCAGGGGTGACTGGCAGTACACCGGCCAGTCGTCATTCATTTTGAATAGTAGGTAAGTGTATATGTTCCAGCTCTACCTCCTTCATCTATGTTCTTTTGGTTTGCCTAGTGATCTTCTCGGACAATATACATTCATGATCCTCCTTTCAACCACTATTATTGTCCTCCTTAGAGCTTCTATTCGATGGGTCTGGGAGCTTTACTTTGAGTACAGCCTCTACCAGCAGCTACTATGAGGTAGGGACCTTTTGGTCTCTGTTATCCTTTTTTCTTTTTGCCTGCTCACCTTTCCCTGTACTTTATTTAGCTTGACAATGATCATGTATCCTATCTATATCTGCAGCCCCATAGTCTGAGTTGCAGGGCCAACTTCCCTTCCCTCCCTAGAGACGTCTATGAAAAGTAGATTTGACAGCATCACCGTTGGATGGGAAAGGTGTTTATTCCATAAACAATAAGTGTCACAACATGTCCACGAAAGCATACATGACAGAGATGCGAGATGATTGACGCGTTTCCACGAAAGCATACATGACAGATATGCCAGATTGACGCGTTTCACGGAGACAATGTCCGCTTAGTCATAATTAGCCAGATTATGATTAAGCGGACATTGTCTCCGTGAAACGCGTCAATCATCTCGCATCTCTGTCATGTGTTAGACCGTATAGACAGTACATACGAAAGCACCTTTGCGCAGTTAGTA
>BLSH010095730.1:94164-115641 GCA_018402905.1 Glandirana rugosa
TCAGCGACTGATTGTTGTCCTATGGACAGAGTCTCCCACCTCAGCTGTAGATCTCTGCAGTTCATCCAGAGTGATCATGGGCCTCTTGGCTGCATCTCTGATCAGTCTTCTCCTTGTATGAGCTGAAAGTTTAGAGGGACGGCCAGGTCTTGGTAGATTTGCAGTGGTCTGATACTCCTTCCATTTCAATATTATCGCTTGCACAGTGCTCCTTGGGATGTTTAAAGCTTGGGAAATCTTTTTGTATCCAAATCCAGCTTTAAACTTCTCCACAACAGTATCTCGGACCTGCCTGGTGTGTTCCTTGTTCTTCATGATGCTCTCTGCGCTTTAAACGGACCTCTGAGACTATCACAGTGCAGGTGCATTTATACGGAGACTTGATTACACACAGGTGGATTCTATTTATCATCATTAGTCATTGAGGTCAACACTGGATCATTCAGAGATCCTCACTGAACTTCTGGAGAGAGTTTGCTGCACTGAAAGTAAAGGGGCTCAATAATTTTGCACGCCCAATTTTTCAGTTTATTTGTTAAAAAATTGTTTATATCCAATAAATTTCGTTCCACTTCATGAATGTGTCCCACTTGTTGATTCTTCACAAAAAAATTACAGTTTTATATCTTTATGTTTGAAGCCTGAAATGTGGCAAAAGGTCGCAAAGTTCAAGGGGGCCGAATACTTTCGCAAGGCACTGTACATAAATTCCTGCCAACCTATCACATTGTTGAAGGCCCTTCATATTTCTAACACATAGCATGTACTGTACATACCAATTACAAATCAAAATACATTCTGCTTAGCAAAGGGTAAACAAAAGATTACCTGTGGTTTTAGTAATGCAGTGGTCCACAGAGGAGAGCATCGGTCCAGGCAGCAGGCAGGAACGTGAACAGCAAAACAGGCAGGATTACTGTCCATAATATAGTGATGGGAAAATATTGCGCTAAGTAGAAGTCTAAAACAGCAGCTAACACCACAATCAAATTGTGCAAATATATTGGGGGTTAAGGTGTAGTGCTTATTTAGAACTAAATCCGTATACCACAAACCTTATATGGTGAATAGTATGTGAAGAAATTGGTGTATATCTAACAGATATATATAAAAAAATATATATATATATATATATAGCAAACAAAACTATATGTAAAAAACTAAAAAAGCATATATATACGTCCAGAGAGCACCATAGGGTTCAATCTCCCTCTCAACTGGGGTACACACAAGAGAAAGTGCCTTTTATGTGAACAACATGATAGTAAAGTGCATAAACCGATACATTCGAATGAAAAATGCAATAATTTTATAAAGGGAAAATGTATTGCCAGTATAAACCGCAAAAAGTTGTGTGATAAAAGTTCATAAAAGTTCTAAAGGTGACATGGAGAATCCTTAGGTGCAAAGTTGTAGCCTCTATAAATCACCAAAATGAGTATGGGACACCACCACCAGAAAGATTGAAGGCTTACCAGATTGCCAACAGAAATACGCCTCAGATAGATCGACCATAACGACCTCTCCAAGAGTGGATGAAATTGACTTATTCCTGTGTTGGTACCGCAAAATAAGTATGCATGCTCCTGGTGTAGCCTTTTATGGGATAGCCCAAAAAATAGTCCCCACTATTTTTTTCTCTGGGTGTCCTTACACGAAATCAAAAAGAGTAAAATAACCTCATAGTGTGAATCCATTTAAAATTGGTATATTAAAAGAGAAAATATTGCACTTACATCCCATCTGTGAACAACGAGCTCGTCTAAGTGTCAATGAAATACAGCGCAATTTCCTGGGGTCAGCAGTCACCCGACATGTTTCATCCTCATCCGAGAACTTTTCGCGGTTTATACTGGCAATACATTTTCCCTTTATATAATACTGTCCATAGTCAGTACAGGTAGAGATATTGGCACCACAGCCAAAGCATTGGTACAGGTATCAGGCAGGGATGTGGTCAGCAGCAACGAAAGGATCGTCCGCGCAGCAGGCAGAAATACTGTTCATAGTACAGGCAGATATATGGTCAGTACAGCCAAAGTATTGGTCCAGGCAGCAGGCACATGGTCCATAAAAAGTCCTGGGTCAGTGCAGGCAGAGATATTGTCAGTCCAGCCAATGTATTTGTCCAGGCAGCAGGCAGGACCATCAAGCTTAGGGCCTCAGTCAGGAAAGAATGGGGACAGGGGTAGAGGCTTCTCCCACCCAAATCGCTTTGAAGCCTCTGGACACCAGACCCTGGTCTGTCAATTACAAAACAAAGAGAAAACCAATAATTGGTTTTCTCAAATCAAAACACCATTCTGGAGCCCCTCACATATGTGAAACCCCTGTGTAGCAGGGTGAAAGATCAGTCCAAGGGGCAGGCAAAAACATGGTCAACAGGCTGAGGTCAGTGCAGGCAAAAGGCAGAAATCGGCATAGTCAATAAACAGGCCAGGGTCCGTTCACATGGAAGGCAGTGGTATGGTTGGTTGAGACACCAAGGAAATAATCAGCACAGGAATTGAAAATGGGGAAATGGCATTCTATTTGAAATATGGGCTAATAATTTACAAGAATATGATAGCGTCTGAAGCATTCTCCGATGAAAGGCCAGGTTGGGAGGGACATTGGGGACAATGGAAACTGGTGTCCTTCCGAACTCCTCTTTTGCTGTACACCAGACCATTTTTTTTTGGCATCTTCTTCCGTTTGCTGATGGGGAATATTGTTAGGAAAATGACACTAATGCAGTCTGCTGACACAATCAGAGCGAATGCTTTCTGAGGGGGATCCTTGTTGATATATCAGGGCAGTGACAATGCCTTCAATGAATTTTAGGAAGGTGTTTGGTACTTCAGTCGATTTTTGATAGGTGATGAATGCGTTGTACATGGCCAAATAAAAAAGTAAATAGTGACTTTTTTATACCAGAAGAGGGGCTTTCTTGTGGATCGGTAGGGCTGCAACATCTGATCATTTAAATCCACCCCCCTATTCATTTATTGTACTCATGGTTACAGCAAGGCTTTTGAACAGGACCACGTCTTCTGGGAGCTTTCACAGAGGTGTCGTCATGGATGGTGGACACGTCTTTCTTATCCCTCTATTTCACGACCAACACTTCCTCATTCCTCAGGCTTTCGATTCCCCCTTTGTAGCCTTGTGGTGAGAAGATGCGGTGGGAAGCCCTTCCTGTTTTTCCTTGCTGTACCATAGGCCAAAGTTTTCTTCAGATATAGGTGGTGGAAAAGGGGCAAACTAGTATAGTAGTTGTCCATATAAATGTGATACCCCTTTTGGAAGAATGGGAATGACAACTACCAGACAATTTTCCCGCTTATTCCCATGTACGGTGGACACTCAGGGGGCTGGAGCTTGGAGTCTTTGCCTTCGTACACACGAAAGGCATGGACATACCCGGGGGAGCTATCACAGAGCTTGTTGAGCTACAATCCATACTTGGCCTTCTTACTAGGGATATACTGCTTGAATGTCAGCTGGCCTGTGAAATAGACCAGGGATTCGTCCACAGAGATGTTCTGGTCAGGGATGTAAAGCTCGGCAAACCTCTTGAGAAAAAATCAATTAGGGGCAAATTTGATATAGCTTATCAAAGTCGGGATGATTTCGGGGGGGGGGCACTGCGTGTTATCACTGAAATGCAGGTTTAAGAACATGAACAAAGACTGTTTCATGTAGAAGCCAAAATCAATACCGAATACGATACAGAATTGCAACAGTTTAAACTGAAAATAGCTGGCCTGGAAGACTGTTCATGAAGGAATAATATCCAATTCCGTGGCATACCAGAATCGGTCACCCCTGACACTTTGATCCCATATCTTCAACTACTAATGAGACCACATATTCCTTTGCTTACTGACCTAGAATTGGCCATCGACAGGGCCCACAGAATTGCCAAACCAGCCTTTCTGCCCGCCTCAGGCTCTAGAGATGTACTAGCATGGATTTCTTTTTACCACACAAGAAAAATGTCTGCCGCTAAAAGCACATCTGCTTTTCCTGCTCCTTACACTGGAGTTAAGCTCTACACTGATCCTCCCAAAGCAACACTTCTGTCAGGAACGGTTTCACCTGCTGGTGGCACTGTAGCTCCCAGACCTATGGGCTGCAGTTCCGGTGTCCACCAGCGGGTGTCCCTCAGCAGTCGGAGGCTGGCGGTTGGTAAAGATTTTACCTGCTGGTGGCGCTGCAGTTCCGGTGTCCACTAGCACGTGTCTTTCAGCAGTCAGGTGCTGACATTATCCCCTGCAATCAGGCATCACATGATGCTGATTGCAGGAAGCATATTTAAACCTGGGAAAATCTGTGTTCCTATATTCCTAAAGCCTGTTTCCCGTCTCCTGTCCCTGGACTCTATCCATGATCCTGCAACCTGATCCCTTCCTTCCCACTCAGTCAGTCTCTTGACTCCCTTTTCCTGTCCTGTCTGTTCCCAGCTCCCCCTGCTTGATACCCTGTGTATGACTTGGCACGTTTACGATTTGGTTATCCCTTGCACTGTACATATTGGATTTAGTCTTTTATTTATTGTGTGTTCACTGTTTAATTACTAGTTGTTTTTCACTATTTACTATATTGGAGGTGAGTTTTCTTGTTCATTTATCATATAATAAATAATATTCTTTACATTTTACCTGTGTTTAGTACACTCTGTTGCAGTCCACACATTTCTGATCACACCGGACCCTGACAACTACTTAACAGGAAACTGCTCATTTCAATAACAAAGGCCCTCAACAACAAGTATATAGAAAACCAGTGGGGATTTCCCACCAAATTCACAATCAAAAAACCAAGGAAGGTCCTACACGATCAGGAGTTTGGAAGCTGACCTAGACCTGGATTACCAACCTCCTATACCTCAACACATGGAAATGGAAGGGAACTAATGACTGCCCTGGCATCTATATGATGGGCCCTTTCATCCTTCCTTTCTTATCTGTACTTGTAGCTGGACTATTTTGGCCTAACCACTCAAAATGTCACAATTAGGAATGTTACACTGCCATACCAACACATTGATATGGTTAACCTTCTTCCCACAAATTCATGGGAGCACCTGTTGCTACCTGTTACCCTTGCATTTTGTGCAAGTTAATTTTACATTCTTCCCTTTGTTCTCCTTTTTGTTTCCTTTGTTCACCTTACCAGTCTTTGCTACTCCAATACTTTGCAATATTTCTATGGAATACTGTACCCACTCATCCAATCTAAACATGTACGACCTACTGGCCCTTCTGTGATATGAATCAGTAAAGAACCTGAAAGAATTTGGACTTTACCGGTACCAGAGAGGAACGGAAACATAGAATTTATAAAAATCTTTTATTACAAAATATATTAAAAAAAAGACAGCTAAAAGCATAAGCTCCCATATCTTGTGCAAATGGCCTATTGCTAAGCCACCATCATATTAGAAGTACACCAAAGAGGTCATACTAATCAAACCATTGAACTTTGCAGAGGCGGCGTAAGAGGCCGACACGTTTCACCTATTAGCTTCCTCAGGGCCTCATAATCTTGATCGCAAAGTGGTCTAGTCAAAAAAAGGCACAGTAAATAACATGGAATACATACAGTATAATACACATTCAGTGTTTCTCTGTGTAAATGTACGCATGGCTTGAGCAATATAGCCTGGAAATGATGACAACATATATAGTATAACTTGGAATGCCTAAAGCAGTTGAACAGGCGGCAGATGTGTGGTCACCCGGTGGATAGGTATTACCAAGAACAGTCACCTCTTTGTTTTACTCTTAGCACTATACCCCTGTGCAGGTGAATGTTTGTCAGTGTTTTTTTTTTTTTACAATAAAAATAATTTTACCAGAACAGGCGGCAGATGAAAATAGAAGTTCTGGATGGATGCTAGAACCTAGATATGAAACTATATGGATTCGTCAACATGCAAAGACAGTACAATAAATCCTAAGAAAAAGCATAGCCATAGCCTAACTTATTTTAGATTGAAAGCAAGTAGAACTAAAGGATCCCAATCAGGACAGGAACACAAGTGTATCATCGCTCTCAAGATCCAAAACCCAGGGGCATAAGGATATAGCAGCAACTATAATAATAATAACCTACAGTAATTGAAAAGTCATAAGGTGTATATATAGGTGCAGATTGCCATCACAGCAAAATTGTAAAAAAAAAAAAAAAAAAAAGGGAATTACCTGCTATTAGAGTAGTATAAGGTCACTTTGTCAAAGGAATATATGTACCTTTTGCAAGTATAAGCAATTCAGCAAACAGCCATCCACCTTAAACATATAAAAAATAAATGCAATAGCACCCAAAAAGAAACATACCATTCAAAAAAAAAAAAAAAAAAAGAAACATACCATTCATTGTTGCTAATCCAACAAGCCTCATATCTAGCAAGCATCCATCGTCCATGACAGAAACAAACTTTGCTCCTTTTTGACGTACCAATATGATCTCAATATGAAAAAATCGAAAGCGACTTACTATTCTTTAGAGAAATAAGCTCTCTTTTAGCAAAATCTGTTAAACAGCAATTTTTAAAAAACAAAATGACTTTAGTTCATCATCCCTTCTCTTAAGCCCCAGTGGTCAATCCTTTAAATATTGCAAATGCATTTAGTGAATTTAATCAATCTCTTCACAATCTCAAAGAGGATGCCACTATTCCACCAACCCCCTCTGTGATACAAGCCTTCTTATTGTCGGTCAATCTCCCCACCTTGTCCTCCCCTCAAACCTTATCTCTATCTGAACCTTTCTCTCCAGCAGAAATTGAATCAGACATCAAAACTCTTCCCTCTAAGTCCCCTGGAGGAGATGGATACACAAATGTGTACTACAAACAATTTGCTCCTATTCTCTCTCCACATCTGTCTGACCTCCTCAATCATGCTGTATCCTCTGTCTCTCTACCCAAATAAATGTTAGTCTGTTATAGAAACAATACCTAAACCAGGTAAGGATCCCAAATTGGTACAAAATTATAGACCTATATTTCTAATAAATGTTAAACTATATGCCAAATTGATAGCTCGTAGACTGCTCCCACTCACTGTACATTCTTGCAAAAAGACCCCCTCTGTAGAGCATTTTCTCCTGGCCCTGATGAATTCGCAAGTGGGCAAAGATTTAAGTGTGACTGGGGTGACAGCTATTGGCCAACAAAAGGGAATTCCCTGCACAGGGCTTTCTAGAAGTTCTAGAAGTCACTGTGTTGTTATCTGAATGCCCTATCAGAGTCAAATCCAGATAGTCTATTTGGGTCGGGTGATGCACACAGGTGAACTCCAAATTTAAAGAATTGGTATTGAGATATTTCATAAATTCACCTATGGCATCACCCATAAATTGTGTGTCAAAAGGAATTCTACTACTCTACAAATAATAATAATAATATAATATAATAATTCAACCGCTTGTTGTTCACCTACCTGGGTTCATTAAAGATACTGGACATTTGTTAGCCCACATACAGGAAATGGTCCACAGAATCCATTTGGATCATCATAGATGTTAGATCTTTGTATTCTTGCATTCCCCATTCTCTTGCACTGCTAGCCATTAAACACCATCTTTCATGTTACAGTGTTTATAGTTGCAATGTACAGGAGTTTATTGGTAGCGCAATAGAATTCCTTTTGACACACACTTTTTTATGTTTGATGAACGATCCTATATACAGAGTCAAGGTGCTTCCATGGGGTCAAAATTTTCTCCCTCTTTGGCGAATCTTTATATGGGCTGGTGGGAAGAATTATTTTTATTTACCCACAGTAATCCATTTAAAAGTAATATCGCCTGTATGGACGCTACATTGACGACCTGATTGTAGTATGGCATGGGCCGGGTGGTGCCCTAGGTGAATTTATGAAATATCTCAATACCAATTCTTTAAATTTGGAGTTCACCTGTGTGCATCACCTGACCCAAATAGACTATCTGGACCTGACTCTGATAGGGCATTCAGGTAACAACACAGTGACTTCTAGAACTTTTAGAAAACCCTGTGCAGGGAATTCCCTTTTGTTGGCCAATAGCTGTCACCCCAGTCACACTATTAAATCTTTGCTCACGGACGAATTCATCAGGGCCAGGAGAAAATGCTCTACAGAGGGGGACTTTTTGCAAGAATGTACAGTGATTCAAAAGCGAATGAGGGAAAGGGGCTACAGTATGCGAACTATAGCTAGAAGCAAAAATATAGCTCTTCACAGAGATGTTTCAGATTATTAGTACACACAAACATAAACATTGTAGCGATTATAATAAAAATAAAGTTAACATTGTTACTACATTTTTCTTCGAGTACAACAAAATTGTTGCAATTCTTAACCACTTGCTTACTGGGCACTTAAACCCCCCTCCTGCCCAGACCAATTTTCGGCTTTCGGTGCTGTCGCATTTTGAATGACAATTGCGTGGTCATGCGACGTTATACCTAAACAAAATTTTTATCATTTTTTTCCCACAAATATAGCTTTCTTTTGGTGGTATTTGATCACCTCTGTGGTTTTTATTTTTTGTGCTATACACAAACAGCGACAATTTTGAAAAAAGATCAATATTTTTTACTTTTTGCTATAATACAAATCCAAAAAAAATATAAAAAAAAAAATATTCATCGGGTTATGCCAATTTATATTCTTCTACATATGTTTGGTAAAAATCACGATCGGTGTATATTGATTGGTTTGCGCAAACGTTATCGCATCTACAAACTATGGGAATTGACTTATGGCGTTTTTATTATTTATTTATTTTTACTTTTATTTTTATCGGGACTTTGATATTGGGGCAGACATGTCGGACATTTTTGACACTTTTTTGGGACCAATGACATTTATACAGCAATCAAAAATTTAAATATCCACTGATTACTGTATAAATGTCATTAGCAGTGAAGCGGTTAACACTAAGGGGGCAGTGAATGGGGTTAACTGTGTTCCCTCATTGTGTTTGAACTGTGTGGGGGTGGGGCTGGCCGGGACATAACCGATCTCACTGATCCCAATCACAGGGATCAATAGATCTGCTATGTCCCCCTTCACAGAATGGAGAACCGCCGTGTTTACATCAGCGGTTCCCCATTCTGCAGCTCTGACAGGCAATCGTGGGTCACGAGCAGACATCGCATCCACAACCGCAGGCACGCCCACACAGCGTGCGGCGGCGCTGCTGCCTGTGAGTGGGCACTGGGAGCGTGCACAGGGGACGACGTTAATGGACGTCGTCCCGAAAATTCAAATCCGCACTGGAGCCGTACTTCAGCAATAGCGCAGATCTGAAGGGGTTAAAGAACATCTTCCCATCTTGTATGCTGATTAAAGATCTTAACGTGCCATCAAAGAGGGTTGCAATTTTTCTTGTAGAAGGGTCCCCAGTCTAGGTAGCATGTTGTCACCTAGTTTGTTTTGCACTCAGAAGCCAAACAAACCACAGACTGGGCTTTCTACTACGGGATCCTCTATGTGTGGCCAAAATACCTGCAAGCAATGCCATAGACATAAAAAAAAGTACCTCAGTGATTTCCTTCTAAACTAAGAAAACGTATACCTTCAAACAATGCATTAACTGTAATTCTAAATCGGTGGTTTATGTAATTCAATGTAGTGCTTGTAACCTGCAATATGTTGGGTGTATTATACGCCCGTTGAGAGTTAGAATCTCGGAACATGTGAATGACCCTACTAATATGAATGCTAAAAATATTTCAAATGTGTCAAAACACTTCCGAGAAGTACACCACAGCAATCTTGATGCTTTTTCTTTTCTTGGGGCTGAACAGGTTAAAAACCCCCAAGAGGAGGTGATACTCATCGTATGTTGCTTAAACGTGAAGTGTGGTGGATCCATACCCTTAATACTAGAAACCCGCAATAGCTTGAATGATAGGATGGACATAAATCTTTTCTTAACATAATTACATTGTTTTGTTATATTTGTTTCAGTAATGGCAGAACATGTTTTACTTGTTCATTATATGTCTTTCATATACCTTCTGTGTCTCCTTTCTTTCTCTCCACCTGTTCTTAATTCATTGATTGTTTCTAATCAGGATATACTCTCCCATTTTAAGGACTTGCTTTGTTATAAATATCAGTTTTTAAATCAAATATGTATGCTTTGATGAAGGCTTCATAGCCGAAACGCGTCAGTTATAGCTTGTACCCCTGTACCCATGTAACAAATAAGGTACTTTTATTCAAGAGCATCTGTTAGGAAAAGACTGTGCTAAGGGTTAATTGCATTTGTTTGTGGATTCCTCTAATTCCTGGAGCAGCAGCAGCTCTATTTAAACTTCCTGCTTCCTGTAGCAAATGCTGTCCATTCTACAGTGTTTAGTGTGAGTTCCTTGCTTCCTGACTATCTGATACCTGTTCCTGTGACCCGGCCTGCTTTGTCCCTGCTCTGAACTCTGCCTGCACCGACCCCGGCTTCTACGACCACTCTACTGCCTGCTCCCTTGTACCTTGCTGCCTGAACGTTACCAACCCAGCCTGCACCCGACCATCCATATGCCTGAATCCTTGTACTTCACCGCCCGCCAGTTACCGACCCGGACTGCCTCACGACCCTTCTGCCTGCACGAGCTCCAGCGGACATCTGCCTTGCATCAGTGACTGTTCAGCCCTCGTCCCCCACGTGCTCCTGAGTTCCCTGTCTGCACTACCAGGGACTCACGAACCGGGGCCGCAAGAGCGGTACCCCCTGCATAAGCCAGACTCCATCACCAGGTACGTGACAGCATCTAAGTTGCCATCCTTCCTGATTCAAGAATCGTATCTGTGGGGCCTGAACACCCTGGCTAGAGCACCGGATCACTGTTCATGGACTTTTACATTGGCAGTGGAGCTGGGGTAGTAATTTTGTTTCTCATAAATCTTGTTTAGTTTGGTATCTTGACTTCCCCCAGTTGCTGTTGTAATTCTATCCCTATCCCTTCCCCTCCCGTCTACCGCCTCCCCCAATACCCTATTCCTTCTCTCCCCTACCCTGCTCCTTGCCCCCCGAGTTTATGCCCTCAATAGAAATTTGACAGACTATGCCCACTATCGAATCTTTCACCTGTATTGCATCACTGTTGTAGACTCATTATGTGCCATTTTGTATGAACTTGAACTTGTAGGTTTCACCTGCTTTTTGTACGTGTTTGAAAAAAACTCAAAAATAAAAATTGTTTTAACATAAAAAAAAAATCTGTGGTTATGTGAGCTCAAAATCATGTGATCAAGCTTTACTGTATAGCATTTGATTGCGTTTAAAGGCTATGTTCACCTTTTAGGAAAAAATAATGAACACATTTTTGCAGGTAAAAAAAGTTGGATTTATTTTTTTCCTACAGGAGCCTGCAAAGCATTGCAATTGCATTCAGTGGATTTCAGAACTTTTGTATTATGACAGTGGGAGATTTCCCTGCATTCAGAATACTATGATCAGTGCTGGCAGCTAAAGCCCCGTCGGTAGTGATTGAATAAAAAACCCTACAGGCTGGTTCTACTAAAATTCATCCATAGTTAAATTCAGTAGAACCAGCCTGCCCAAAGATGAACCAGCTGAATCAAGGATGGAAAAAGACCTAGGGGTCCTAGTGGAGAACAGGCTCAGCAGTGGCATGCAATGCCAAGCTGCTGCAAGCAAAGCTAACAAAGTGTTGGCATGCATCAAAAAAGGGATTAACTTCAGGGATAAATCAATAATTCTCCCATTGTACAAGTCTCTGGTGAGGCCACACCTGGAGTATGCCGTCCAGTTCTGGGCACCGGTCCTCAAGAAGGACGTCCTGGTATGGAAAGGGTTCAGAGAAGGGCAACAAAGCTAGTTAAGGGATTAGAGGACCTAAGTTATGAGGAAAGATTACAAGCACTGAACTTGTTCTCTCTGGAGAAAAGACGCTTGAGAGGGGATATGATTTCAATGTACAAATACTGTACTGGTGACCCTGCTATAGGGGCAATACTATTCAGTGCAAGGGAAAACAAGAAAACACGCGGCCATTCACTAAGAATGAAAGAAAGGCGTTTTAACCTTAAGATGCGTAGGGGTATCTTTACGGTAAGAGCAGTGCGAATGTGGAATTCGCTTCCAGAAACAGTGGTTTCTGCTGGTAGTATAGATAATTTAAAAAAACTATTAGATGCACACCTAAGGGACCACAACATTGGGGGATATACAACGTATTACTGGCATAAAATAAAGCACACACATGGGTTGGACTTGATGGACTTGTGTCTTTTTCCAGCCTCACTGACTATGTAACTATGTAACTATGTAACTAAATACACTGAGTCACTAACACAATATACTGTAGATAGGGACTTCTTTGAACAGCACACTAGTTTGAGGTCAGTGGCTCTGAAATTTTTGAAGCTACTGGGCTAGCATAGTGGTGAGGAAACTGGCATTTTCTGAAGGTCAGCAATGGCAGCCTCTAAGTTGTTTTTAGGAAATTTACTCCCTAGGTAAACCTAGGAAGCCCATTCCTCATCCAAGCGTCGTATTGGGATATGCAATTGGGGACCGGATGTGTCCATGTATAATCGCCTACGTGTGATTTAGTTTTTACATTGACTAGTGTGTAGCAAGATATTATTAATGGTGATTGGTCACAGTGATCACATGCTACTGGCAACGGGACGGTGTGGTGATTAGTCATTGGCTGTGTCCTGTGGACACAGCTGCTAGCATATCGTGCTGCTACACGAGAGGCACGTTCTGAGAGGACGCCATAACATCCTCCCAGAAATAACAGTGCTCCCGCCCAACTGTCATTGTACTATAAGCCAGGCAGAAAGGTGTTAAGGGCCTGGCAGCCCACTTTTATTAAAATGGCCGAAAGCAAACAACAGTCCAACATAAAGTTTCCCACACAGGATATCTTCTCCAGCTTCAGCAGAATACAAACACTGGAAAATTCCAAGCCACATGGCTCATAAGCTCACTCGGCTTCAACTGCAGTACCATGCTGCACCTCTTACCAGCCTTTCTGACTGTGTTGTTCAGCCCTTCTGGATACTTGGCTCTCTAGCCTTTAGTCGCAGTTCCCTGCTGCACAGCCCACCTCTGGCCTATGGATTGGGATTCTCCTTACTCCTGGAATGAGACCTGCTGTCTCCTGGCATCTGATTGGGCATCTCTGACCCCTCAATGAGACCATCTGTCTTTTGGCTTCTGGCTGGTCCCCCTGGGTGAGATTTTCTATCTCCCACACTGGGAGCGGTCTCCAAGCTGGAAGCTCTGAGCTATCCTCAGACCAGAGTATATAACAACCCTGCACACCTGTGTTCTCAGCCAGGTTGCAGGTGTCTAGCAAAACCCTGGCACAGTATTGAATGTTCTGATCCAGAATTCAGAGAGACAAAACACAGCTTACTCTGCTCAGATATGATAGTTCTGAACCTCGCATTAATCCTTAATGTGAATCCTGTGTCACATTCTCCTATATTCTCACAGTAAAAGGGCCTCTCACTGTCACAATATGTGTTGCTGTTATTGTCTTGAGGATATTGTAACATGAATACTTTAAAGCAGTGGCTCTCAACTCCTGTCCTCAGGCCCCACTAACAGGCCAGTATTTTAAGTATTACCTTGGAGAGATGCAGACTAGAATACTGCAATCACTGAGAAGCAAATTATATCACCTGTGATGTATTTCAGTTATCTTGCAAACCTGGCCTGTTGATGGGTCCTGAGGACAGGAGTTGAGAACCACTGCTTTAACCACTTGCCGACCAGCCACCATCGCAACTGTACGGTGGTCCGTGCACGAGCAATAGGGGGCGTGCCATGGGTCGGACGGACTCAATGTCCGCCGACGACCTGCGATCGACTGTTACAGAGGCAGAACGGGGATCTGCCAATGTAAACAAGGCATGTCTCCATTCTGCCAGGGGACAAGGCAGAGATCTACTGCTCCCAGTAATTGGCAGCAGTGATCTCTTCCATGTCCCTGCTAGCCCCCCCCCCCCCGCAGTTAGAACACAGTGAGGGAACACAGTTAACCCATTGATCGCCCCCAACAGTTTAACCCCTTCCCTGCCAGTGTCATTTTTACATTGATCACTGCATTTTTATAGCACTTATCAATGTAATATTTATTTATTTCAGGTACTTATATAGCACCGTCAATTTACGTAGCGCTTTACATATACATTGTACATTCACATCAGTCCCTACCCTCAAGGAGCTTACAATCTAAGGTCCCTAACTCACATTCATACATACACATACTAGGGCCAATAGTGTCATTTGGGGTCAGATTTGTCCGCCACAAATGTTGTAGTCCCATTAAAAATCACAGATCGCCAACATTACCAGTAAAAAAACATAAAAGTCCCTAAATCTATCCCATAGTGTGTAGACGCGATAAATTTTGCGCAAACCAATTAATATACGCCTATTGCATTTTGTTTTTTACCTAAAATATGTAGAAGACTATATATCGGCCTAAACTGATGAATAAATAAATTTTTTTTTATAATTTTATTTTGAATATGTATTATAGCAAAAAGTTAAAAAAAAAATTTCAAAATTGTCGCTTTTTTTTTTATAGCGCAAAAAATAAAACCCACAGAGGTGATCAAATGCAACCAAAAGAAAGCTCTATTTGTGGGGAAAAAGGACATCAATTTTGTTTGGTTACAGTGTCGTACGACTGCCCAATTGTCAGTTAAATCGACGCAGTGCTGTATCGCAAAAAATGGCCTGGTCAGGAAGTGGGTAAATCCTTCCGGGGATGAAGAGGTTAAAGTGTATTGTATTTGGATTGCTTTGGAAACTGTTTTTTTTTCTAATAAACCATTTTTCTGATTTAAAAAAAAAAAAGTCTTAAAAATAAAATATATGACTTTAGTTTGTTGTTAATACTAAGATTCTAAGTGTACATCTATTTTTTTTTTTTTCACTTAGATAAGGATAGATCAAGGCCTGCAATTGACACATTTTACAACTAAAGAGATCTTCATGAACACGCAATGAGTCAAGTAGTGCACAAACCGTTTAAGTGCTCTGAGTGCCAGAAAAGTTTTACTTTTAAGTCTCAACTTGATGTTCACCACAGGATTCACACTGGACTGAAGCCATTCAGATGTTCAGAATGTGGCAAGGGCTTCTCACAACCATGTACTCTTACTATACACCAGAGAATTCACACAGGAGAGAAGCCATTCAAATGTTCAGAATGTGGGAAGTGCTTCTCACAACTTTGTACTCTTGCTGTACACAAAAGAATTCACACAGGGGAGAAACCATTTAAATGTTCAGAATGTAGCAAATGCTTCTCAACAGAAAGTCATCTTGCTGTACACCAGAGACATCACACAGGAGAAAAACCATTTAAATGTTTAGAATGTGACAAGTGCTTCTTAGAACATTCCCATCTTACTCAACACCAGAAGACTCACCAAGGAGAAAAACCATTTAAATGCTCAGAATGTGACAAATGCTTCTCACATAGTCATCATCTTGCTGAACACCGGAGAATTCACACAGGAGAGAAGCCATTTAAATGTTCAGAATGTGACAAATGCTTTTTACGACATACTCATCTTACTAGACACCAGAAGACTCACACAGGAGAGAAACCATTTAAATGTTTAGAATGTGACAAGTGCTTCTCACAAAGTAATCATCTTGTTGAACACCAGAGAATTCACACAGGAGAGAAGCCATTTAAATATTCAGAATGTGACAAGAGCTTCTCACTAAAACAAAGTCTTATTTCACACCAGAAGACTCACACAGGAGAGAAACCATTTAAATGTTCAGAATGTGATAAGTATTTCTCTCATAGGCAAACTCTTGTTCAGCACCAGAAGACTCACACAGGAGAAAAGTTGTTCAAATGTTCAGAATGTGACAAGTGCTTCTCACTAAAAAATAATCTTGTTAAACACCAGAAGATTCACACAGGCGAAAAATCATTTAAATGTTCTGAATGCGGCAAGTTCTTTTCACGAAATGATCATCTTACTCAACACCAGAAGACTCACATGAGAAAAGCCACTTAAAGGTTCAGGAAGCAGCGAGTGCTTCTTGGTCAAGTCTAAATTTACTCAACACCAGAGAATTCACATAGGAGAGAGATGATCTATTTGTAAATGTGACAAGAGCTTATCAAATAAGACAAATCTTGCACAACACCAAATGATCCACACCGAAGCGAAACCATGAGCATATTGACAGCGTAGTTATTCACACAAGTTTAGTCTTTCTTTCCACCAGAGGATCCACATAGGAGAGAAGCCATTTAGATGTTCAAAAACATTCTTCTCCAGTATCCTTTTCAAGCCTCATGCCTCTTCCTTCTCTGCCAAGATCTTCACTACATGGCCTGTTCTGTTCCTTGCAGCCTTCATTGCACAACTATGTTGGACCCACATATTGACACCAGAGAATTTACGCACAAAAAAGGTGCATGAAGACTGTGGCTAGGATTTCTCATACAAAGCAGATCTTAAGCAACATTAAGTAATCTACAATAGACAGAAACCTTATTAATGAATGTGATACATATTTTAAATTCAAGTAAACTCCGATCCAACATCAAACGCCTTATAAAGAAATTAAGCCATATCAAAATCTGGAATATTTTAAGTGTCACATCTGCAATCACACCAGAAGGTTCAAAGATATACAGTACATTGCATTTTTTGCTTTTGTATTTTAAAAGTATTTTATTCTCATGCACACCTGAAAGAATAAAACATTTTTATTATGCCTTTTTTCATTTTTCACATAGAATTGAGAATATTGTTAGATTTTATATTGGATATAAAGGTGGAATCTTTAATAACGTTTTAGACGCTCATTAAAGATGTAAAGATGCACAAAAAGATCATTAAATTGTGTAGATGTGTTCAAAATAAACTGTGTTCCTGCAAAATTACTCATGCTGTGACTTCCATTGATTTAAATAAAAAATAATGATTTGAAACTTTGTATTAAAGTCTGATCAATGTAACTCAGACTGAAGTCTTCCTTACTATATCCCAAAGAGAAACAATGGCAGGATTTTGGCTTTGCATAATTAGTCACAGCATTAATATCTTGATTACAGATGGAGTCCCTGGCTTCTTGAATACTTTCTTGGATATTCCAGCAGTGAAATGTTCTCTCTCTCTGGCCATCTTAAATTTTAGGTGTATTTATTTACAAAAATTATATTATGAAGAGTGAAAACAATGCATAACGGGTCCAACAGATTTGGAGATGCAGAACAACATATAGATAACTCTCCAGCAAAAATCCTAAGAAACTGAAGGAGTAGTTAGAGAAGCAGTAGTTATTCAATCATGGCAGGAAAGTGATATTTGCAGTATATTGATGCATCTTTTTTAACACACATCTCCACTATGTGTGATATATATATAAATATATATTTGTAAGTGAACAATAAAGTTGTTTTATATCTTTATACAATTGTTTGGTATTGTGTCCCATGGGCATGTTTTCTCTGTGTATTGACCCTGGAGAGAAGCCATATTTATGAGCCTGATACATTTTTTAGATGCAAATAAACTCTGATCCAAATTAAAAAAGAAGTATGGGTTTCTTTTTTTTTGTAGATTTATACTTGCCTAGGTGGATGCAGCATCGCTCTGATGCTGCATCTGTCCTCCGGCGCCTCTGCACTGAAAACCGAGCGATTGAACATCGCCAATCACTCAGTTTTCACAGCTCTGTGAGCAGAGAGCTGTAGACTAGTCAGTCACTTTGTAGCGCTGGGCCGTGGAGGGGCGGAGCGGACATCTCAGACTCTCAGGAGCTCACTGAGAGGCTGAGACGAGTATCAGTCCAGGCACCTGGCAGATACAGACTCCCATTGTCGGAATGACGTGGTGCCTGGACTGATATCTGTGATGTCAGCAGAGAATGGACTTCAGTTCACTCTCTGCTGAAAACGGGAGTGCAAAACAAATTGCACTTCTGTGATCCATAGGAGAAGCCCAGCTAAACAAGCTTTGGCTGGATTTCTCCTTTAAATATTTCACACAGCACATGAGAATTCTTTAAATCTGCAATGTAACAAGTGTTTAATTGAACTGCCCAAGCTGGACTGATACCAGAAGGTTCACAAAAGAGAGAGAAAGAGACATTTAACATTTGGCTACTATAATAGACAAGCATCAAACTCTGGAAAGGTCAAATCGGAATCAAGGGGCTAATAATCTCAAAGATACACTATATTGCCAAATCTATTGGGACGCCTGCCTTTACACACACATAAACTTTGATGGCATCCCAGTCTTAGTGGGTAAGGCTTAATATCGAGTTGGCCCACCCTTTGCAGCTATAACAGCTTCAACGCTTCTGGGAAGGCTGTCTTCCAGAAGCACATTTGCCATGCCATCAGACTGCAAGCTCCACCATGTTTTACAGATGACGTTGTGTGCTTTGGATCATGAGGTGTTCCAAGCCTTCTCAGCACTTTTTTCTTCCCGTCATTCTGGTACAGATTAATCTTAGTTTCATCCATCCAAAGAATGCTTTTCCAGAACTGGTCTGGCTTGTTTAGATGTTTTTTGTTAAAGTCTAATCTGGCTTTTCTATTCTTCAGACTTAGGAATGGTTTGCACCTTGTGGTGAATCCTCTGTATTTGCTCTCGTGAAGTCTTCTCTTGATTGTAGAATTTGACAATGATATGCCCACCTCCTGGAGATGGTCTTTCACTTGTCTGGATGTCGTGAATTGTTTTTTCTTTACCATAGAGAGGAGCCTGCAATCATCCACCACTGTTTTCTTCTATGGAAGTCCAGGCCTTTTTATGTTGCTGAGCTCACCAGTGCGTTCTTTCCTCAGATTGTACCAAACTGTTGATTTGGCCACTCCAAATGATGCTGCTATCTCTCTAATGGATTTGTTTTGTTTTTGAAGCCTTACAATGGCCTGTTTCACTTGCATGGGCAGCTCCTTTGAAAGCATGATGTAGGTTCACAGCAATAGATTCCAAATGCAAATACCATACTTAGAATCAGCTGCAGATCTTTTACCTGTTTAATTGATGAAAAAATAATGGAGTAGCCCACTCCTGTCCATGAAACAGTTTTTGATTCAATTGTCCAATTACTTTTGGTCCCTTGAAAAATGGGGGATGACCATTCTTAAGAGCTATAATTCCCAAACCCTTCCTCCGATTTGGATGTACATACCTTCAAATTAAACCTGAGAGCATGCACTTTCAGCCCATATCCATTAAATAACTATAAATGGATTATGTTTTGGAAAATACCTGAAAAAAGCTAAAATTGCGCCTGTGTCCAAATATACAGTATATGGACCTAACTGTGTGTGTGTGTGTATATATATATATATATATATATATATATATATATCACCAATTGGGTGAGTCACCCCTCTTTGAACATTCAGATACTTCCAGGAGATGTGTCACAGTGGACTCCTATTTTCAACCACCAATATGTATAAAATAAAGTGTCGGGACACACTTCTCCTTATGCAAATTCCTTTACTTGATATCTTCAAATTATAAGCAGTTTTCCAAGCGACTGTACAGTTTCGGACATAACCTGTCCTTCATCAAGCTGTGTGTAAATCTCATTATCCCATGTTCTCCTTATATCCCACACTCCAAGGTGAAAACCACACAGGTGCATCACATCAATCAGTAAACTCGACTCAATTTAACTCCTATACACCTCTATTTTTCACTTCCACGGATTTATACAAAAAGCATTTTGAAAAAAACAGAGTCAAAAACAAAAGGACATGATTGAACATGATTAAACCTGATCAACATGAATTAACCCTAGATTACAAGGGATCCATAAACCTTCATTTCTTAATTATTATTTGTTTATCCTTCTTTTTCTTCTATAGTTTGTCTCTTCTTTTGTTTTGTTTATACCTTCTCTCTGTAAATATAGATGTAGCAATCATATTGTATCCAATTTCAAACAACTTCTCTATAAGAACAAATACAAGTCATAATCCCTGTTTAACCCTTCAGGAAATAGCGTTTGCAACCTATTTACCCACCATACTTCCCTCTGTTTTAATCTTAAAATCCTGTCACCACCCCTTCTGTCTTTGCCAACTTGTTCCAATACCATAAATTGTAAATCTGAATCTTTATTTTCCATCTCTTGAAAATGTTGTGGGACTGCCAATCCTGGTTGTTTACCCCTGATTGAACTACGTTGTTGAGCTTTCCTATCTTTAATTTTTTGTGTAGTTCCCCCTATGTACAACAAGCCACAGGGACATATTAGGACATAGACCACACCACATATGTTGACTGGCATGTGTGAAATCCTCTAATGCGTATCCTACATCCATCTATAGGGTGAACAAAACTTTCACCTTTTGTCATTAATCTGCATTGTATGCAACTAAGACATGGAAAGCACCCATTTCTCTTTCTGCCTAAGAACGTATCCTCTATATTCTCTTTTGTTTTTTTATATTCAGATCGCACCAATGTGTTTCTAATTGTCTTGTTTCTATAGTACGCTTTAATTGGAACCTCCTGAAACATTTCAATCTGTGGGTATGCTCTTTTTAGTATGAGCCAATGCCTCCTAATTAGTATTGAGCGAACCCGGACTGTAACGTTCGGGTCCGTACCGAACTTTCGGGTGTCCGGGGCATGGACCCGGACCCGGACATTTCAAAAATCGTTCGGGTTCGGTCCGGGGTTCTGCTATTTTACTCCACGCGTTGAGAAGCTGCAGGGCAGCCAATCAACAAGCGTTTCACTGGTTTGCCCTTAGAAGCCATCACAGCCATGCCTACTAATGGCATGGCTGTGATTGGCCAGTGCATCATGTGACCCAGCCTCTTTATAAGCTGGAGTCACGTAGTGCTGCAGTCACATGCTCTTGAGTTAGTGTAGGGAAAGGAAGCTGATGGCGTGAGGGAGAGAATTGAGGCATTTTAAGACATTTTAAGATCTGATCCTGCATCCTGAGATAGATTACTTCACTACTGCTGTCTGTGCTGTTGCTCTGAGGACAGATAGCAGAAATTAGAGATTTCACATATTGCTGCTTTGAGTTGCAGATCAAACTCTGCATAAAACAATGATCGCTATGATTGTGCTCAACGATCAGATTGTTGGAGGAATTTGAGATTTCAAATACCGCTGCTTTGAGTTGCAGATCAAACTCTGCATAAAACAACGATCGCCACGATCATGGATCACGTCAGTCTAGTGAGTTTCGTCGTCATACACTTTAGACTTTAATGAGGGTGTTATACTAGCAACACATGCTAGAGTGTTAGACTAGCAACACATGCTAGCATGCTAGCAAAGCAATCTGTCTCAAATTAGACGTTAGAGGTTGAGATTCATCGTCATAAACTTTAGAGTTTAAGGGGGTTGTTAGACTAGCAACTCGTGCTAGCACCGCTAGCAACAAAATACGTCTCAAACTAGACGTTGAGTTTCGTCGCCATAAACTTTAGAGTTTAAGGAGGTTGTTAGACTAGCAACTCGTGTTAGTATCGCTAGTAACAAAATA
>BLSH010095730.1:123538-166663 GCA_018402905.1 Glandirana rugosa
TACTTATGGTAAATGAAAAGATATAATAAAATATTGACAAAAATGTGAGGGGTGTACTCACTTTTGTGAGAAACTGTATATATGTGATTTGGCACACAGCTGCCGCCCTGTAGCAGTAAACCTGCTATAGGGTGGACAGGAACCAGTTAAATAATGTTGCTGGTTGTCTCAGTTATCATTTACCATTCTGCTCTGACTCTTGAATATTAAAATAGATGAGTGAAATGGTATTCATTGATCCAATCTGCCAATCAGCCAGAAAAGGAGTTTACAGCAGCTTCTATAACTGCAATTCCATAGCAGGGCATTGTTAGACAAAATTGGATGTTTTCAGCTCAGACATCCAAATTTCCTTTTTTTAAAAGATTGAGCAATATTAACCACTTGAGCCCCGGAAGGATTTTCCCACTTGCTGACCAGGTCATTTTTTGCAATATGGCACTGTGTCGCTTTAGCTGACAAGTGTGACTTTGTACACAATCAAAATTGACGTCCTTTTTTTCCCACAAATGAAGCCTTGTTTTGGTGGTATTTGATCACTTCTGCGTTTTTTTCATTTTTTTGCACTATAAACATAGAAAGAGCGACAGATTTAAAGAAAAACTATTTTTTTTTACCTTTTGCTATAATAAATATCCAAAAAAAATATATAAAAAAAACAAATTCATTCATCAGTTTAGGCCGATATGTATTCTGCATTGATTGGTTTGCGCAAAAGTTATCGCGTCTACAAAATAGGGGATAGATGTATGGATTTATATTTATTTTATTTTTTTTTTACTGGTAATGGTGGCAATCTGTGATTTTTAGCGGGACTGTGACATTGCGGCAGACAAATCTGACCCAAAATTACACTTTTTGGGGAGCAGTGACATTATTACATTAATCAGTGCTGTAAAAATGCACTGATCAATGTAAAAATGACACTGGCAGCGAAGGGGTAAACACTAGGGGGGCGATTAAGGGGTTAACTGTGTTCCCTCAGCATGTTCTAACTGTGTGGGGGCTGGGCTGGCAGGGACATGACAGAGATCGCTTCTCCCAATCACTGGGAGCAACAGATCTCAGATATGTCCCCTGTCAAAACGGGGATCTGCTTTGTTTACAAAGGCAGATCCCTGTTCTGCCTCTGTAGAAGGCGACAACGGGTCACCAGTGGGCATAAAGTCCACCAGATCCACGTGCATGCTCCCGCAGCGCACAGCCTATCTTCCCTGCACAGACCGCCGTACAGCTACGGCGATTTGCGCAGGAGAGCAGACCTGCTGCCTTATAACGACGGCGGAAGGTCGGCAAGTGGTTAAAGTATCTGGGATCTCACTGACCTGGTGGATTGATAAATGCACTCGTTTTATTGGTTTATTTAGCGGTTGTGCGACAATGTACCCAAATAAATTTTTTGTCCTTTTTTTTCCCATAAATAAAGCTTTCTTTGGGGGTATTTGATCACCTTTTGCAGTTTTTATTTTTTGCGCTATAAACAAAATAAGAGCGACAATTTTGAAAAAAACATTTTTTACTTTCTGCTATAAAACATACACCAAAAAAGTAAAAATCAAATTTTTTAATCAATTTAGGCCAATATATATTTTGCTGCATGTTTTTGGTTAAAAAAAGCTCAATGCTCACCAGAAGCTTCGCACAGGAGAAAAGCAGATTGCTCGGAATGTGGAAAGTGCTTCTCCAAAAGTTCTTTACTTACTAATCACAAGAGAATTCACGCAGGAGAAAAGCCATTTAAATGTTCAGAATGTGGAAAATGCTTCTCACAAAGTTCAAATCTTACTCAACACCAGAGAATTCACACAGGAGAGAAACCATTTACATGTTCAGAATGTAGCAAATGCTTGTCACAAAATGCTAACCTTATCACACATAAGACGACTCACGCAGGAGAGAAACCATTTCAACGTGAAGAATGTGACAAATGCTTTGCTTATAACTCTAATCTTGTTGTACAACAGAGGACTCATACAGGAGAAAAGCCATTTAAATGTTCAGAATGTGACAAGTGCTTCACACAAGTCTTACCCAACACCAGAGAATTCACACAGGACAAAAAACATTTATATGTTCAGAATATGGAAAGTGCTTCTCATCTTACTATACACTTGAGGATACACTCAGGAGAGAAACCATTTAAATGTTTCGAATGTGGCAAGTGCTTGTCACAGATAGCTCATCTTATTGAACACTGGAGAATTCACACAGGGGAGAAACCATACAAATGTTCAGAATGCAGAAAGTGCTTCTTACAAGGTTCTCATCTTACTATACACCGTAGGATTCACACAGGGGAGAAACCATACAAATGTTCAGAATGCAGAAAGTGCTTCTCACAAGGTTCTCATCTTACTATACACCGTAGGATTCACACAGGAGAAAAACCATAAATGTTCAGAATGCGGAAAGTGCTTCTTACATATTTCCACAATTAAACACCAGAGGATTCATTAAGGAGAGAAACCATGTGGGGAATTTGACAAGGATTTTTCATAGGCAATTTCTAGGTAAAGCAAAGTTCTGGACACTGGAGAGAAGCCTTATTTATGAGCCTGATACATTTTTTTTTTGTTTCAATAGATTTTTATTGAAATATGTAAAGATATATAACAAACAATTGAATATGAGATAGTAGTTACATTAAATCAGTGGCTATTAAATGTTGTACAACACACATCGAAAAAATAGGAGATCGAATAGGTAGTCAATTGAAACGGTTTAACTGAGAATTATGTTCTCTAAGAAAAGATTGCAACATCAAGTAAAATAGACTAATTGCCAAGTTCAGAGAGCATAGTAATAGAAGGGGTTGATCTCACCCCGAGCACCCCTCTGGGAACATACTGTGCTCTGGATGAGCCAACCTTCAGCCGTTTAAGTACCAGGAATACGAAGGTAATCAACCTTCTAAATATAGATACAAATACATATGTGTGTGTATATATTTATATGTATTTGTATCTATATTTATGTTTATTTATCTATATGTATGGGTGTTTGTAGGTGAAGGTGTGGGCGGTACTGGCATCCAATTGGGCCATGTTGCCACTCCCCCTTCATGATCCAGCCCGCCTACAGGCACGTGTGTGTGTGTATATATATGAGGGACATGCCTCATGGTCGGTAGGCTCTGATGAAGAGGGTTCGCCCTGGAAACGCGTCAGCCTGGCCACACGGACACCATCCGGTCCCTCTGCTGAGATGGAGACTGTTAAGTCCCTTGGAGGCACAATTACCACTTCTTGTCGTGATGTATTTTAAATTGCTCCGTTTGCGAGTATATACATTTTATCCTATTATTTTTGATAAACGTTTTAATGGTATTGCATTAGGTCGGTGCTCTCTTGTGTTTTTTCTCTGTGTCCAATCACAGCAATCATGGGATGTAAATAGAGAGCCGGTTGCTAGGCAATCGGCTCTCCTCTCCACAGATGGAAGTTATCAGAGAGGAGAGTTAGAGCGGATCGCTGCGGACGACGGTGATCTGAGCTGTTTTTTACAGCTGTTTACACACTGATCACCAGCCCAGTGTCCCCACGCAGTGCCCCCCCCCCCCAGTGTCCCCATACAATAAAAACCCCTGTCCCACATATGTCCCAGTAAAATCATCTGTCTCAATAATCATCTGCACACATATGTCCGTGATTATCTGCGTACATCTGTCCGTGATCCCACAAACCAACTATTATACACTTATTGGGATTTTTTTTTCTACCAAAGACATGTAGCAGTATACATTTTGGCCTAAATGTATGACAAAATGTTATTTTATTGATTTTTTTTAAAACAGAAAGTAGAAAATATTGTTTTTTTTTTCAAAATTTTCACTCTTTTTTCACTTATATCACAAAAAAAAACAAAAACGCAGTGGTGATTAACCACTGCAGCCCCAGAAGGATTTCCCTCTTTATGACCAGAGCACTTTTTGCAATTCGGCGCTGCGTCGCTTTAACTGACAATTGCGCGGTCGTGTGACGTTGTACCCAAACTAAATTGATGTCCTTTTTTTCCCAAAAATAGATCTTTCTTTTGGTGGTATTTGATAACCTCTGCGTCACTTCTGATCAACGCTATAAAAAAGCAAATAGTGACAATTTTGCAAAAAACCCAATATTTCTTACTTTTTGCTATAATACATATCCAAATAAAAAAACAAATTGATTCATCAGTTTTGGCCGATATATATTCTTGCTCATATTTTTTGTAAAAAAAAAATCCCAATCGGCGTATATTGATTGGTTTGCGCAAAAGTTGCCACATTTACAAATGATGAGAATTAATTTATGTTTTTTTTTTAATTATTATTTTTTACTAGTAATTAGAGTTGATCGAACCTCTGGAAGTCCGGGTTTGGCAGGTTCGGCCGAACTTACGGACAAAGTCCGGGTTCGGGTCCGGACTTGACCTGAACTTTGACCCGGACCCCGAACCCCATTGAAATCAATGGGGATTCAAACTTTTAGGCACAAAAATGGCTGTAACAAAGTCCTGGCAAGTCCTAGAGGTCTGCAAAAGGAAGGAAAATGGGGGTAAGGGTCGGACAAGTGCCCTACAAAGAAATGGGGATAGGGAAATAACTTAAAATAATTTTTAACCTAAAATCACATAAAAAAATCAAAAATGACGGTGGATGTGGAGTTGGAGGTTGAGGAGGCGGTGAAAGTGGCGGTGGAGGAGGAGGAAGTAGCCAACACTGTTTTTTTTTATTTTTGGAATTTTTTTGTTTTTTTTAAACCAGCAATGTAGACACACTTTTTAATTTTGTGCAAGACACAATAATCTGTCCCTTTAAGCAACAGTAGGAACCTCTCCCTATAGAACTAGGAGATGATTTTAGATTCTAAAATCATCTCCAAGTTGTACAGGGAAAGGCTCCAGCTGTTCCTATAAGGGAAAATTATTGTTCTAAAATCATCTCCAACTTGTATAGGAAAAGTCTATTGCAGCCGCAAAGAGCCATATTATTGTTCTAAAATCATCTCCAAAGTGTATAGGAAAAGTGTATTGCAGCCGCAAAGAGTCATATTATTGTTCTAAAATCATCTCCAAAGTGTAGAGGAAAAGTGTATTGCAGCCCCATAGAGCCATATTACTGTTCTAAAATCATCTCCAAAGTGTATAGGAAAAGTGTATTGCAGCCGCATAGAGCCATATTACTGTTCTAAAATCATCTCCAAAGTGTATAGGAAAAGTGTATTGCAGCCGCATAGAGCCATATTACTGTTCTTCCAGCCGCATAGAGAGACATATTATTGTTCTAAATTTTAGAACAATAATATGGCTCTATGCGGCTGCAATACACTTTTCCTACACACTTTGGAGATGATTTTAGAACAGTAATATGGCTCTATGCGTCTGCAATACGCATTTCCTATACACTTTGGAGATGATTTTAGAACAGTAATATGGCTCTATGCGGCTGCAATACACTTTTCCTATACACTTTGGAGATGATTTTAGAACAAAAATCTTTCCCTTAAAGCAACAGCTGGAACCTTTCCCTGTACAACTTGATGATGATTTTAGAACAATAATCTTTCCCTTAAAGCAACAGACTCTACCTAGTCCAGTCAGATCGTTCTGTGCAGCAGGATGAGGTCTGCAATCTGTCCCTCAAAGCAGCAGTACTAGTATCTCTCCCTAGTCCACAATCAGATTGTTCAGTAATGCAGGATGAGATGTTCTATAATATCTGCAATCTGTCCCTCACAGAGCCAGCAGCATCCTCTCCCTACACTATCCTGAAAGCATATGACATGCAGCACGGTGACTCCAGCCCCATATGTAAAAACGGATGAAAAACTGACCATTCATCAGTTTACATCAGTTTTTCGTCCGATACGTTTTTTTGACGGATGAAAAATAGGGCTTTCATCCGTTCAAAAAAAATGTATGTTGACGGAAGCGGATGCAAATGAATGATCATCCGTTGGCATCCGTTTTTCCATAGAGTGGCATTGATGTCCATTTTTCATCCGTCAACGGATGGATGAAAAATGGACAAACGGTCCGTATGTGTGAAAGGGGCCTAAAGGTTTGAGACACTTTGACAAGTGTCAAATTCTAATGGCTAAACTACTGGGTCAGTGCATCTCCAAAACTGAAGCTCTTGTGGGATGTCCTTGGTCTGCAGTGGTCAGGACTGACCAAAAATGGTTCAATGGCCCAAGGAAGGAAAACCTGTGAACTGGCTACAGTTGTGCTCATAGGTTTCCATACCCTGGCATAATTTGTGATTTCTTGGCCATTTTTCAGAGAATATGAATGATAAAACAAAAACATTTCTTTCACTCATGGTTAGTGTTTGGCTGAAGCCATTTATTATCAATCAACTATGTTTACTCTTTTTAAATAATAATGACAACAGAAACTACCCAAATGACCCTGATCAAAAGTTTACATACCCTGGTGATTTGGCCTGATAACATGCACACAAGTTGACACAAAGGGGTTTGAATGGCTATTAATGGTAACCATCCTCACCTGTGATCTGTTTGCTTGTAATTAGTGTGTGTGTATAAAAGGTTAATGAGTTTTTGGACTCCTGACAGACCCTTGCATCTTTCATCCAGTGCTGCACTGATGTTTCTGGAATCTGAGTCATGGGGAAAGCAAAAGAATTGTCAAAGTATCTGCGGGAAAAGGTAGTTGAACTGTATAAAACAATTTGAGAATGCCAATCAGCAGCGTTCAAACTCTAATCAAGAAGTGGAAAATGAGGCGTTCTGCTGAAACAAAACCACGGTCAGGTAGACCAACTAAAATTTCAGCCGCAACTGCCAGGAAAATTGTTCGGGATGATAAGAAAAACCCACAAATAACTTCAGGTGCAATACAGGACTCTCCGAAAACTTGTGGTGTGGCTGTTTCAAGATGCACAATAAGGAAGCACTTGAAGAAAGATGGGCTGCATGGTCGAGTTGCCAGAAGAAAGCCATTACAACGCAAATGCCACAAAGTATCCCGCTTACAGTATGCCAAACAGCACAGAGACAAGCCTCAAACCTTCCAGCACAAAGACCCCTTTCACATCAGGGCTGCCCGAGCGTTAGCAGTAAAACACAGCTAATTTGTGGCGTTTTACCGCTCGTTACAGCGACGCTATGGCGCCGCTATTTGGGGCGGCGGCAGTCCGCTTTTAACCCCCCCACAAGGGGTTAAACAGGGGTTAAAAGTGCCGGTTAGGGGCGCTCCCGAAGTGATGTTCAGCGCTTCGGAGCTCTGCCCCATTGTTTTTAATGGGCAGGGGCGGTATAGGAGCGGTGAATACACAGCTCCCACACCGCTGCAAAGATGCGGCTTGCAGGACTTTTTTTACCCTCCCATAAACACACCACCCCAGTGTGAAAGCACTCAGGCTTTCACACTGGGGTGTATTGCGGGGAGTTTTTCAGGCACTTTTCTATCGCTATTTTTAGCGCAAAAGCGCCTGAAAAACGTTTTGGTGTGAAAGGGGTCTTAGTCATTTGGAGTGATGAGACTAAAATTTTTGGCCACAACCATACGCTACATTTGGAGAGGAGTCAACAAGGCCTGTGAAACATGGAGGTGGATCGCTGATGTTTTGGGGATATGAGTTACAAAGGCACAGGGAATTTGGTCAAAATTGATGGCAAGATGAATGCAGTATGTTATCAAAAAAATACTGGAGGAACATTTGCATTAATCAGCCAGGAAGCTGTGCATGGGACGTACTTGGACATTCCAACATGACAATGATCCAAAACACAAGGCCAAGTCAACCTGTCATTGGCTACAGCAGAATAAAGTGAAGGTTCTGGAGTGGCCATCTCAGTCTCCTGACCTCAATATTATTGAGCCACTCTGGGGAGATCTCAAATGCGCAGTTCATGCAAGAAAGCCCAAGAATTTCCAGGAACTGGAGGCTTTTTTCCAAGAGGAATGGGCAGCTTTACCATCTGAGAAGATAAAGAGCCTCATCCACAAATACCACAAAAGACTTCAAGCTGTCATTGATGTTAAAGGGGGAAATAAACAATACTAAAACTGGGGTATGTAAACTTTTGATCAGGGTCATTTGGGTAGTTTCTGTTGTCATTATGATTTAAAAAGAGTAAACACAGTTGACTGATAATAAATGGCTTCAGCCAAACACTAACCATGAGTGAAAGAAAATGTTTTTGTGTTCTCATTCATATTCTCTGAAAATGGCCAAGAAATCATAAATTCTGTCAGGTTGTGTAAACGTATGAGCACAACTGTATATGGTCATGAGCAGCCAAGACTCATTTATGTAAATAGGGAACAAAGGCTGGAGCATGTAGTCTGATCAAATATAAGTGTAGCTGTAGCTCAGATTGCTGAAAAAGTTAATGGAGTGGAAAAATAAGTCTGATCCATGGAGACCTCACCTCCCAACTTACAGAACTTAACCACTTCCACACCACCTACCGTCTATTTACGGCAGCAGTGTGGACGCTGGGCATGAATCGCCGTAAAAAAAGCGGCGATCTGCGAGTGGCCACTAGGGGGCGCGCACCCGCCACGCTCCTGAGGAGTGTGCCCGCGGCTCGGGCGGACCCGATGTCCGCCGGCGAGCGGCGATGAGCGGCCACAGGCAAAGAACGGGGAACCGCCGATGTAAACACGGAGGTTCCCCGCTCTGTTAGTGGGGGCATGGTAGATCTACTGATCCCTGTCACTTGTATCAGTTAGATCTCTCATGCCCATGGTAGCCCAGCCCCCCCACAGTTAGAACACACCCAGGGAACACAGTTAACCCCTAGATCTCCCCCTGCAGGTTAACCCCTTCACTGCAAATGACATTTATACAGTAATCAGTGGACATTTAAATTTCTGATCGCTGTATAAATGTCATTGGTCCCAAAAAAGTGTGAAAAATGTCCGACATGTCCGCTGCAATATCGCAGTACCGCTAAAAATCGCAGATCGCCGCCATTACTAGTAAAGAATAAAAAATAAATAAAAACCCCAGAAATGAATTCTCATCATCTGTAAACGTGGCCACTTTTGCGCAAACCAATCAATAAACGCAGATTGCGATTTTTTTTACCAAAAATATGAGGAAGAATATAAATCGGCCAAAACCGATGAAAAAAAATGTTTTTTTATATTTTTTTTTGGATTTGAATTTTAGCAAAAAGTAAGAAATTTGGGTTTTTTTGAAAAATTGTCGCTCTTCTTCTTTACTTGAAAACCACTTTAATACTCAACACTGTGTGCAGAGACAGGAACTCAATACTGTAAACAGTGTTAGAAGATATCTCAAGTTGTTTGGATTCCAACATGAAATATAGATTTTGGATGAATTGACCCCTTTTTTACTACCTCTTTTTCATGTATACATTGTAAATGACGATTTACATGAATCAGCAATATTAGAACATTACACCGGCAGGCTGCACAGTGGTTGAACAATATGAAATTCAGAGATTATGCAACAGTATTTGTGGAAACCAATAATCTATCTTTTGGAAAAGACCCCAATGATATTGAAAATTTTGTGTTATTTGTTGTTGGTATCATTTGTCGTACGATTTATTCTTAGGCTAGTCATAGACAATTGATCAACCAGCGGTTGAATCACCCACGGTTGCAGGAAAGAAATTTGCTCCGTGTATGGCCTGCCTTAGTTCCTTCCTGTTAGATTTACTTCCAATATGAAAATGTTAATGACTGGGCTGTCTGGTGGAAATAAAGGATAGTCACACTGTCAGATTTCTGAAAACATACCCTTTCTTAGGTAAATTAAACCTACCGTATTAGCAGATCTAAAACCACCATGTTGGTGAACAGTGTTGACCTGTATTTAAAGCAGAGTTCCACCCAGAATTTTTTTTTTTACATCATATAAGTCCTTTGCCTATATAGACTTACCTTTAAAGGAAAAAAAAAAAATTATACTCACCCTAAGTCGCTTGTTGCTAGGTGGTCTCTGAAATCTGCCCCTATTAGGTCCTAGGCTCTCTTCCTCACTTTCTGCTTCCCCTGGCCTCCTAGGAGATGTGACTCATCATCTCTAAGGAGTCAGTGGGCTTCCCTGTACTGTAAAACTGTGTTATTTCCAGACAGAAAATGACACGATTTAAGGCGGACCGAGATCGAGGAGTGCATGATGGTTACCCACCATGCACTTCTTTCAGGAAGAGATGCCAGGAGACCCAGGATGGGCTTCAGATGCCCTCACCTAAAATGGAAAAGTCCAGCAGTGAAAGAAATGAAATTGTGAGTAAAAAATACATGTAATTACTAGGCGGTGTTAAAGTAAGGAAACAAAAGGTTACATCTATTTAGTATTAAGAGAGTGGATGCCAAAAAAATAAAAAAATTCCTTGGTGGAACTCCGCTTTAAGGTGAGGCAGAGCTCAATCAGCTAGAAGAATTGCACACTGATCAGAAGGTGCTGCTGAGACATCTCTACACTACGCTATTCCAGGTATTTATACTTCTTATAATTGTGCACTTGGATGAAATGTTTAACTGATTTTAACTTTGACAATTGTTTTATGTAATTATATTTTTTTAATATATTAGTCATAAATATTTTTTTGCTTTTTTTTACCAATTGTTTACATAAATTGATCACACTGTTTGCTTTTTTGGCAGTTTTTCTATTTGTTTATCTCCCGAAAAAACTTTTTTTCAATTTTTGATAGATATGGGGTCAGGTTTTTGAGTCTATCATTTTTACTACTCTTTATGGCCCCATTGGGAAGTTCTTTCCCTATTCCCTACTGACCTGGGGACTCTGGAATTGCATTACTCAAGGCAAATAGGCTGTTCATTTGCCAAGGGAAGCTGCTCTTTGCAAGAGAGTGCTACCCACAGCCTATTGATTGTGGTGACACGTACGCAAATATGCGGCCTCTCTGCGCCTGGTCCTTAGTGTTTAGGGGCCGCATATTTCCATTAACTGCGCCCAAATAAACGCGCTAAATATAAGACAAACAAACAAATAATACAAGCAGCAACTCTCATGTGAGATATCAGCACAGTCCCAATGTAGTATAACTTGACAGAGTTGTGCTAATTGAATATAAGTAAAGTCCACAAGTGATGTTTTCTATTGTTCCTGGTGAGTATCACCACCATCCACCACCTTGAGTTGTGATTCTGTGCATCAACACCACCACCAAAGTCTTGCTTATGAGCCGACATGGACCTCTCACTACAAGAGCTCAAAAACGCTTGTGGCTCCATACCAAGCCAGGGCCTTTTATAACTTCAGAGGATTTTCCATTCCATTGACATGCCAATATTTCCAACACAATTGTCATATGGGTTCCCCAAAACATAAAAGGCTCCACATACTGTAAAATTGCAAAAACATTTATTCCACATAAAATTCCATATAAAAGTTGCACTTACATCAAAGATACATATATAGCGCCTTAAAATCGCATGTGTTGGTTGGCACACATACAACAACCCGTTCTTCCGGGATTGAAGGTTATGGTGACGTCAGCGCGTCGCTGCGGGTGTAAGAGTGGAAGTGGAAAGAATAGTGCCCCATTGTTGGGTTCAGTGGTAGAAATAGTGCCCCATTGTTGGCATCAGTGACAAGAATTATGCCCCAATATTGGTTTCAGTGGGAGGAATAGTGCCCTAAGGGCTGGATAAAGGCAAGCATATCTGGCCCCAGGGCAGCAGTTTGGAGACTATTTTCCTAAACAACATGCTTACAAAGTAAGGCTTTAATGTACTCATATTAATCTGCAAGTTACAATATTAATATTTGTAAGATTTTTTTGTCTTGGTTTTATGCTGTACATACTGTAGAACAATACAACTACAGTTAATTTGATATATTCTGTATCATTTTCTCTCTCATAATAATATCAAGGATAACATTGAATTAAAGAGGAGTTTGCCCACCCCTTTAAAATCAAAAGTCAGCAGCTACACTTACTGTAGCTGCTGACTATTAACATTAGGACACTTACCTGTTCAGCGATGTCGGCGCCGCAGCCGATCTACGGATCGGCTGGTCGAGTGCTACCACGGCCATTGCTGCTAAGGGAACCCGGCAGTGTAGCCTTTCGGCTTCACGGCCGGGACCCTACTGACCATGCGTGAAGTGCACTGCCCTCTTCACTGGCCCGGCAGAAGGGGAAGGAGGAGTACCAAGCTGCTGACGTAGTTTGCCACGGTCCTGTCTCTCAGAAGTGGGGGCAGGTATCCGCTTCCCCCCGAAAGGTTCCAAATGTGACACCTGAGGGGAGGAAGAATCAGATGAGTGTAAGTTCCACTTTTGGGTTCTTCACCTTAATGCATTCTAGTGCACCGGCTCCTCTTTTACTTACCTGAACCCGATTGTTCCAGCGACAGGGACAAGCCCAGCAGTTCAAGCCGCTGTCTCAGGTCCTAATTGGATAGATTGATAGCAGCGGAGCCAATGGCTCCCGCTGCTGTCAATCAAATCCAGTGACACGGGAGCCGGGGGGCGAGGCCGAGTCCTGCTGTCTGTGTCAGTAGACGCAGCAGCAGGACTCGGGAGCGGACCCACACGAGTGCCTCCAGGGAATGCACTTCCCTGATGGGGCACTCGACAAGAGGAGGAGCCAGGAGCACTGCTGGGGGGCCCCAGAAGAGGAGGATGGGGGCCACTTTGCACAGAAGGGGTAAGCATTTTTTTAAAAAATGATCCTTTACAAAACCCTTTAAGTATGACTATTTATTAATACAGCATAGAATAGCAATTGATTATTACATTTTATCCACAGAACAGAGTGTATGAGTGGATGCAACCTTTGGTCCCCCCGTTATATTTGTTTGTTATAGGTAGAACCCAATAGAATACCTGTAAATCAGACCTTGGTTTCTTCTGTGTTCTGGATACTTTATCACTGAAAACATTTTCTCTTTTTGCAATTCATTCCTGCCCATCTGGGAGTTTTTTCTACTCCTCTTTGTGTATCTCAACCTTTCTTTTTGTATTCCCTATAATATAAACAAAAAATACAAATTAGGGAGTAGAAACCTTACATAATACACAAAATAAGTGCAGAGACAGGAACTCAATAAATACTGTATCTCTCAAAAAAGTCCCTAGTGATAAAAGATAAATCAGGTCCTTTAATGGTAAGGTTTTAAATATCAGTTTTGGTGGGACTGATGCCTTGTAACTAATGTTCAAAATACTTCTTTTTATATATACATTGTAATTGACTATGTACAGTCAGAAATATTAGCACATTAAACAGGTAGACTTTAATTTCTAGTAGTGCCGCAAAATCGTTGTGCCTTGCTGAGTCTCTTACCTATCTGCCGTTGTACCAGAAATAGTCTGTCAGATTGAAAATCAAAGACAATCTGTATTTAGCACCATCTAGTGTGGGCTAGAATCAGTATAGGTAAAATATAGTCTGGCTCAGGGCTAAGCCTGAGCCATGAAATCTGGGTCAGGGTTCATTAAAGTTCAGGCCTGGGTGACTCATCCTGGCAGCTCTCTGGTGCCTCCCCCCCCCCGGTCTAGAAGGTTGGAGAATCTTCTAGAATTAGTGGGTGAAGGTTAGGAGGAATGGGAGAGGACAGAGTGAGTAGACCTACACTGTTGGCTATTTACAAAGGGGGGAGACTGCCACATGTAGCCAGGCTCCCTTGAAGATCGCAGTGAGCTTAAAGTGGAATTCCACCCTCAAAAAAGTTTTTCTTTAAAAGTCAGCAGAAGACAGCAGGGACAGAAGTTCACCTGTTTACTACTAAGTTAAGAAAAAAAAATGTATATTCAAAAACGAGGGGGGATTTTTTGTTTAACCACTTCAGTACTGGGCACTTAAACCCCCTTTCTTCCCGGATCAATTTTCAGCTTTCAGTGCTGTTGCAGTTTGAATGACAATTGCACGGTTATGCGACACTGTACACAAATGAAATTTTTATCATTTTTTTCACACAAATAGAGCTTTCTTTTGGTGGTATTTAATCACCCCTGGGTTTTTTATTTTTTGTGCTATAAATTAAAAAAACTGAAATTTTCAAAAACAATGCATTTTTCTTCGTTTCTGTTATACAATTTTGCAAATGAGTAATTTCTCTTCATTCATTTTGACCAAAAATGATACTGCTACATTTCTTTGGTAAAAATAACCCAAATCGGAGTTTATTTGGTGTTGGCGGACAGACAGATGTGACGGGGACTGTGACAGATGTTTTGTGTATGGTGACAGATGTGACGGGGACATACAGCTGTTTTGGGGACTGTGACAGATGTGACAGGGGCAGACAGATGTTTTGGGGACTGTGACAGATCTAACGGGGACATACAGAAGTTTTGGGGACTGTGACAGATGTTTTGTGTATGTTGACAGATGTGATGGGGGACATACAGATGTTTTAGGGACTGTTTTATGGGGACACCTATGTGTATGGGGACAGGGGTATCAGCGTGCTTGGTGCACTGTGTGGGGGGCGATCTGTGAGAGCTTTCTGCATGAAATCATCATCATGCAGAGAGCTGTCACATAGCTGCAGCTTCCCCCCTTCCCCCCCCCCCCCCCACTGAGCTCTCACTGAGCTTGGCGGGTGGAGAACTGTCACAGAGACGTTCGTCTCTGTTTACAATGTGACGGCTGTGATTGGACACAGCCGTCACATGATCGGGAGGGACAATCACAGCGCCCATATCCCGATTACTGCTCAGCTGGATCCTGTGATCATAATGATCACAGGATCCAGCCGCAGCGCACCGCTCCCATTCTGCAGGACGTATATCCACGTCCTGTCAGAACGGGGAAGCTCCCACCCGGCCATATATGTACAGTGGCCGGGTGGGAGGTGGTTAAGACCAAGTAGTAAAGTTGGGGGGAACTCTGCTTTAAGCCTTCAACCCTTTTCCCCAAGAGATCTCCTAAGAGTCAGCTGGGAGAGCAGATGAAGTGGCAGTAGGGTGGACTAGTGTAGAGAGGCAGCCAGGAAGATTGGTGAAAGGGCAGCTGCAGCCAGGTGGGCTGGCAGTGCCTGAAGAGGTGGTGCTGGGATCAGAGACCACAGAGGAGAAGTTACATGCTGTTTCACTACATGTGAGTTACACAAAAAAGGGCTGCGAGTTCTTGCCTGTAATGGGCCAGTGCTAATCTGACTGGGAGCCTGTCAGATCATTTCAAAGTGATTCAGTTGGAGCAAGCGAGTGAATGTGCAGAAGGAAAGTGAAGGTGACTGTATATAAGTGTATATAGGAGGTTGTCCTTAAAGTTAATGAAGTTAAGTGGGCATTACATAACCTTCCATCCCTATTCAAGTTTCTTGTCCTTAAAGTGGTTGTAAACCCTTTTAAACCACTTTAACCTACTGGTAAGCCTATAATAAGGTTTACCTGTAGGTTCCATGAACATCTCTTAAACTTTCACAGTTTAGGAGATATTCACTGTATCCACATGTACCGACATCATCGGCACATGCGCACTGAAGAAACGGGCCGAAGGTACCGGCGGCCATGCGTGGGAGTGATGTCATTGTGGCTCTGGCCAATCACATCGCTGGAGCCCATGCTGTGATTGGCTGGAGCCCGCAAAACCGTAAGAGGCTCCGGGAGACATGTCGCCAGTCATAGCGGTGTGCGGGGACCGCTGCAAGAGCGTTGATCTACGGTAAGTATTTCATAATGAGCTAGTATGCGATGCATACTTATGTCTTTGTCTTGCAGGTTTTTTTCTTATATGGGTTTACAACCACTTTAATAAAAAAAACAAAATCAAAGCTGCGGACTGTTCTCTGACTAGAAGCTAAAAACCATATGGCCTTTGCCTAAGATTTGCACTACATCATAAAGGTAAAAAAAAAAAGCAGTTTTCTGTTTATGATGGCAAGAAAGAGTTACTTGTTAAACTAAAATAAGGTGATAATGATGTAAGCCTTTTTAATTTATGTGGAGTATGAAATGTAATGATAGGTCCGCTTTTAGGACTGGTTCACACCAGATTCATCCAGTGCATTTTTATTGTGCATCAAAAATGTATTGACAGTGTTTAGCATGGAATTTAGAGTTGGGCTAACGGTTCGGCCCAAGCATGAGTTCGATGAACACCCAAATTATCAGGGCATTCGACCTACCTAATGACCACAATGCACTGCACTGCATTGGAAGCCCTGGTTGGCTGAAGCAATAAAAGCTTTGCTCAATCAGTGTACATAGCACTGTCAGAGCCATGATTGGACACTGTGATGATGGCTCTATCCAATCATGGCTCATTGCTCTTAGTCCCACCCCACACTATAAAAATATTCTTCCCATTGCGGCCATTTGCAGTGTGATATTGGCATTGGAGAGAGATAGAACAGGGCTCTGTTCAGTGTTACTAGAGAGTAAAGGCAAAAGGAAAATTTCATCCAATGAACGATCTACCAATTTTTGGATCGTTAGATTAGATTAGATGATAGTATGGTGCTTTCGACAGCCAATTCAGATTTTTCAGAAGATAAAAGCTGGAAGTTCAGACTATAACATTTTTTCAGATGCAGTGCGCATGCGTCGGATCTCCGTGATGGCCGCTTGATCACGGAGCTCCGGTCCGCTCCGTCCTATTTGGCCTCCATTAGCAGCCATCCGGGACCCCCCATCCCTCAATCCGAAGCCCCCGATGCCAGGCTGTCACCTGCGAGCCGCTTGGAGCTCCGACCCGCTATAGGAGCGCGCGGCGGACATCGTCCCTAATCGAGGCCGCGTCTGCGGCCTACACAAGGAGCCGAGCGGCGCGAACGGAGCCTAGGGACCTCTAGCCAGGAAGGTGTCTATCCTGCGGCGGGGCACCCTGCACACCCCCTCTGGGTCCCACCCCAGGGCCCTGGGGAGCCAGGTAATCTGAGGGCAAGAGGGTTCTACACGCCGGGCTCCACTAGCTCACAGGGGACCCGCGGCCTCCAGGCCTAGTTCAGGAGGCCCTGTCAGGGTGCCTTATCCATACATTGTGGACCCCCCCAGGCTATCCTCAGACACCTCATGAATCTAAATCACCTCAAGAAACTTTTCTCTCTCAAAGAACCCTTGGTGCCCCATAGTTTGAATTTCTCATCAGCAGGGAGTTACCTAGGGGGATTAAACTGCAGGGATAATCAGAACTGTCATTTACAATTGTCTCTTGGACTTTGCGATTTCTTATGCGACTTCCCTTTCTCAACTCAAGCCTGCTACTCTCAATCTAATCTCTATGTATGCCGCGGTGGTTAGAAGGGACTTATCAAAGCACCCAGGCTTCTCTAAACAACCCTCTGACCTGTCTTCTAAGCCTACAGCGACCCAGCAGGGTCCTAAAGCTCAGGAAAGTCCTGAGGACATGGAGGCAGGAGTGGAAGGAGGCTCTCTCATCCTCCCAGGTCTGGAATCGCCAACCAATGCTCCGCCTATTCCTCTAAATACTTCTCCAGCCTCTACCGTTTCCCTTCTAGAAAGGACTCTTTCAGAAATGTTTGCTTCTCCGAATGGGGCCCAGGCCCCTGACCCTGATACCCCAGGCCTTTTGGAACCCCCATCCCCATCTCCACGCCCGGAATTGAGATTCATGATGGAAACGTTCTCTAAGATGTTAGCTAAAGGCTTGGCTCAAACTGCATCTCAAATTACTTCAACTGTTCAGTCAGACCTTCAGAACTTGGGGTCCAGAATTGATGTAGTTGAACAGAAAACAGACCAAACCATTGCAAGAGCAAATCAATAACCTCCCGCATCCAGGACCTACAGGAACAGTTGGAAATTGCTCACTCCAAGATTGACGACCTTGAAAACCGGTCCCGTAGATATAATTTCCATTTACGGGGGGTACCAGAATCCGTCACAGATGTTCAGGAGGCAGTTTGCTCCTTTATCAAAGAACTTATCCCGAACATTCCAGGGCATAGATTGGAACTAGATAGGGCTCACAGGGCCCTCCAAGCCCCTCATTCAGATGGACTCCCGCAGGACATTCTTGTTAAACCTCATTTTTATGCGGTGAAGGAGGAAATAATGAAGATTACCAGGAAAATACCAAAATTATCCTTTCAGGGTCATTCTATTCAGGTGTTCGCAGACATTTCTCCAGCCACCATTCAAAAGAGGAGGGCCATGAAACCCCTTCTTGAAGTGTTGCTACAGAAATCTATCAAGTATTGGTGGTCCTTTCCTTTCCGCCTTTCCTTCTCCTTTAAGGGCAAGACCTACGGCTTCTCTTCATTCACCGAGGGTGAACATTTGATGGTTAAATTAAACCTTATCACATTGGAACCAGGTTCTTCCCTCCAAGCCAAATCTGTCGGATCTACGAAATGCCCCTCTCCTCAAAGTCCAATTCCCCCCGTTTGGAGGAAACAGCATTCCAAGAGGCCCAAGGACTCACACCCCCCTTGATTTCTCCTGTTCGCTAACAGGGGTTATACTCTAATGTGTTAAGGGTTTATCCTTTATTCATTGGCCTAGTTCTGACATTTTCCAAGACTCTGATTTCACATATGTTGGCCCCCTCGGGGGCGGTCCATTACTATTATTGTTATTATTGTTATTATTTTTATTACCCCACCTGATGTGGGCTGGTTTGATCCTCTGGGGGACTCCCTATCCCAGCTCGCTCTAGGTCGGTCCCCGCCTCCCCCAGCCCCTTCATTTGGGAAGGTCCTGGGGGATTGGTAGGGGATATGACTGGGTGGGACCTGGTGACTATTTCTACAGGGGGCCCAGATGGTATCTACTTGCCTTCCTTTACAGTTATTATGTTGATATTCCTTATGCTTGGCTCATATTTCGGGGTTCTCCCCGGTTGTTTCTTTTAATGTTGGGCTGTCTTGGGAGCGGGGCGGTAGGCATGCTCTTCCCTCTGCTTCTGAGCTTTACCACTGGGTTTTGCACAGAGGCAGATGTGTAGCTGCCGGTTTAGGCAGTGGTGTCTAATTCAGTTTTGGGCTTTGGGAGTCAGTTCTCTGGCTCTCATCCCCCGACTGCGGAGGAGGCTGGTTGTATTCGATCAGTCATCCTCCTCTTCTCTCCTTTTCCTTATTGTTCAGATGTTCCTCTTTTCTCCTGTTTTCTTTGAAGTGAGATGACCAAGCTCTTTCAGGTTAGCAGAGGCAAACCAGCTTTTTCAAGGCAATCAGGGTCCGGTAAGTAGCTCTATACTGTAGTGAGTGCCTCCTTCTACTTGGTAACATGTTGGCATCCGTTGGCCAAACTGGAGTGTTAAAAATTGCCTCTCACAATGCACAGGGCCTCAATTCTCCTTTAAAACGAAGGAAGTACTTCCAAGCAGCTCACTCGCAGCACTTGGAGGTCCTTTTTGTTCAGGAAACCCACTTTCCCTCCCAATTTTCTCCAAACTTCCTTCATGCAGGTTACCCTCAATTCTTCCTGGCCAATGCGCCAGACAAGACTAGAGGGGTTGGAATTTTTTTCGCAAAAGGGGTGGGTTTATACTTACGTCATGTAATCAGGGATCCGGAGGGGAGACACATTCTCCTGGTAGGGGACATCGGGGGTCGTCCACACTCTTTAGTCTCCTATTATGCCCCTAACTCAGGCCAAATACAATTTTTCCGTTCCATGATAGACTCCCTGTCGCCTCACGTGGAAGGGACCGTGATCCTGGGTGGGGACTCCAATACCGCCCTGGACCACATGTTAGACAAATCAAGGCCAATCTCGCTCGAAGCTAGAGGCAGGGAGGGCATCCCTCAACCTGGCATTAACTACTCAGGCGGAGAAGCAAGCCCAATGGGCGAATGCCCACTTTTACATATGCAAGGATCATATAGGGCCAAATTTAGCTGCCAAATTATCCCCGAAAGTCAGGTCCTTCACTTTTCCCAAGGTTAGAGATCTCTCGGGCTCCCTCACAAGGTTATGTCCACATTTCAAGACTTTTACGCTAAACTTTACAAATCAGAGATTACGGATTCCTCAATCCCGGCTTCTGGCTTTCTTGACAACATTCCCATCCCGGACCTGTCCGAAGACCATGGGCTCTCACTTGAGGCTCCCTTCTCAGAATCGGAGATTCTTGACGTTATTAAACATCTTAAGAAGGGTTCCGCCCCGGGCCCAGATGGTCTTTCGACAGGTTATTATAAGCAATTTGGCTCGACATTGGCCCCGCACCTAGCTAACGTTTTCAACTCACTCCAAAAGGGTATGATTCTCAATGAGGATGTTAACTCGGTCAACATATCAGTCATCCCGAAACCTGGGAAAGATCAGTCTGAAGTTAGTAATTACAGGCCCATTTCATTGATCAATAATGATTTCAAAATCCTAACAAAAATCTTGGCTAATAGAATTTCAGCCTTTATTGGAGACTATATACATAAAGATCAAGTGGGCTTCATACCCGGGAGACAGGGCCCAGATCAGATTCGTAGGGCTATAGACATTATCTCGATTCTTGGATCGGGTTGGGAGGGGGGTCCAGCACAGGAAGGCTTTGTTCTATCGGTTGATCTCCAAAAGGCCTTCGACACAGTCGAGTGGCCATATCTTTTTGAGGTCCTGGGTAGATGGGGTTTCGGTCCGAGATTCTTACAAACTCTTAAAGCCCTATACTCCAACCCCTCCGCTTCTATAAAGCTGCAGAACTTCCTTTCTAAGCCGTTCACTATCCATAGGGGCACTAGGCAGGGTTGCCCACTTTCCCCGTTGATTTTTGCGATGACCATTGAACCCCTGGCAATCGCTGTTAGGGATCACTCTAACATTAAGGGAGTAAAAAGTGGTTCTCAAACCCACAAATGCGCCCTCTTTGCAGACGATCTGCTCTTGTTCATATCCTCTCCCCTCATCTCGGTCCCACATCTAATTAGGCTCCTGGAAACCTTTGGCTCCGCCTCAGGTTTAAAGGTTAATATGACTAAATCAGTGGTACTTAATATAAATGTCCCTGAGACTGTGATTCGCCAGATCAGGGACCAGTTCCCCTTCCAGTGGTCGCCTCTCCAGATCCCATATCTGGGGGTGCAGTCGGCGGCTAGTTATGATCGACTTTACTCCCTCAATTACCCCTCACTGTTTAGGCGAATTGGGGAAGAGTTAAACAACTGGGGGAGATTGGGCCTATCCTGGCTGGGCAGAATAAATACAGTTAAGATGACCCTTTTCCCAAGAATTCTTTACTAATTTAGGGCTCTACCCATCCCTGTTAAAAAGTCTCAAATTCTTAAAATCCAGGCTCAGATCACCAAATTTATTTGGGGAAATAAGGGCTACAGATGTCCTGCCGAGACCCTCTGGAGACGTCGGACTCAGGGGGGCCTTGGCCTCCCAAACCTTTGACGCTACTATCAGGCTGCGCAATTGGCCCAATTCTCAATTATGTATGCTAGGTCCAACAGAACGGACTGGGTAGATATAGAGAGACAAGCAGTCTCCCTCAATACTTTAGATTATCTGGTTTGGGCCTCCCCCAAGACCAGACCTGCTATATTATCCCCAACCCTTTCCAACTCCCTGGCCCTCTGCGATCACCTGTTTAGCACCACAAAGCTGGCCTCCACAGTCCGGCCGCTACAACATATCTTCAATAATCCCCGCTTCCCTCCAGGTCAGGATATCCGCGTCTTTCGTTGGTGGACGAACAAAGGCCTTTTCAGAATAGGACATTTTCTTACTGCATCGGGACCCATTTCCCTTGAGTATTGCCTGAGCAAACTGGAAATGCCCCCCTCTGAGAGCTTTAGATTCAAGCAGATCCACCATTTCTTAGTTCACTCATGTAAATTCAACCCAACTTCCATCGGGGCCTCCCCTTACGAGATATGGTGCTCTGATATCTCTTCTCCAAGAGGGGGAATCTCGATTATATATGCCTCATTAGTAGACCTTCCAGGGTTGCCCTCCTATGCTAGGGGGTGGGAGGGGGATTTGGACCAGGGATGGGATGCCGAGATGTGGTTCTCCCATTTTGAGAGGGCCTTCAAAGGAATAGTGAATTTAGCCCTAGTGGAAGCCAGTGTTAAGGTAATTACTCGCTGGTACCTGGCACCCACTCGTCTCTCGTCCATGTTCCTGAACTCCTCACCTCTCTGCTTTAGAGGGTGTCACATCCTGGGTACCTTCTACCACACCTGGTGGGAATGCCCCAAGATCAGGGGGTTTTGGAATAAAATCTTTTCTATGTTTAGAAAGGTTTTAGGACAACCCATTCCGCAGACCCCCGAAATAGCCTTACTTTACCACAAACCCGAAGGCCTCTCTAAAGCCTCATTTAAGCTCTCCCACTTTATACTGTTGGGAGCGAAAATCACCATAGCGAAAGCATGGAAAAAATCATCCGTCTCATTTAGAGGAGCTAAAAGAAAGATTACGTAGATTATGACACAAGAGAAATTTGCTAACATGCTCCTAGACACTTTCACTAAGTTGAAGCGGTGTGGGAGCCATGGAGGATGTACCTCGAAATGCCCTCTTGACGTTAAAATGGTTAGACCTCGGTGATGCCTCCTTGGTGCTTCTCTTTCCCTTTGTTCCTCTTTATCTTTCCTGTTTTATCTTCCCTCTCTTTCACTTTCCCTCCACTTTCTTCTGTTACTCTCTCTTAACATTGGTGTAATGTTTTAATGAAATCTCCCTCTCGGTGGTTTCAAGGGTCCGTCCGGATCCGTAAGTCCTCCTCGGTGTTCTGGACAATGACGTTGTTTCGTATTTTGAGAGTGATGGAGTTGTTTACCCTGGGGGTCTTGGTCCTTTACCCGGCACAGTTTGTTCCCAATAGGGGTTCTGGGTGGGGGAGCAAGAGCCGGCTAGGGCCTTTTCCCTGTTACTAATGCTGTTTTGTCCTTAGACTGATTTCAAATTGTTTGTTTCTAAAATATGTATTAAGATTGCTTAGGGGGAGGCCTTCCCTCTTCCATTGTATCTGTTTTTCTCTGTATTTGTGAAAAACCAATAAAACTTTTTCAAAATAAAAAACATTTTTTCAGATGCAAACGCAACGTCTGATTTTTGTTTAATCAGTACGGTTTTCGTCCGAAAAAAATCGTAAGAGCAAGACTGCACATGCTCAGAAACTAAAAATACATACAAAGCTATTCAACACATTACGTCACTTCTGAAGTTGTATTCTGTCATACGAGGATTTTCGTATGGTGAGTAACCTCTTTACTTTCGACATGAGACTAGCATCCAACAGGAAACAGATTAACGGTCGTCAAAAAATCTGATCGCGTGTACGAGGCTTTAGTGTGCTATTGTGATTCTATTGTGAGTGTAAAGTATCAGTTTAGTGTGAATCTAGTGTAGTGTGAGTGTAGTGGGACCATTCATTTTTACTTTAGTATCATTTTATATTGTCAGGGCAGGTTTCCTGCAGTATATTTCAGTGCATTATTGCAGGTTTACCGCAGTATATTACAGTGTGTTAGTGCACATTTAACGCAGCATATTGCAGTGCGTTATTGCACATTTAATGCAGCATATTGCAGTGCATTACTGTATGTTTAACGCAGTATATTTCAGTGCATTACTGCATGTTTAAAGCAGTATATTGCAGTGCTTTAGTGTACATTTAAAGCAGTATATTTCATTGTGTTATTGCAGGTTTACCGCAGTATTTTGGAGTGCGTTAGTGCACATTTAAAACAGTACATTACAGTGCATTACTGGGAGGCCAACAAGGAGAGGCAGACATTCCCATGGCACTGTGTGTGGACCAGCAGCTCCTGTGTCCACAAGCAAAGTTGGACCTGGTCCGTCCTCAGGCAGGGCACCATTTCCTCTGTTTAGTGATGTTACCTGTGCTATCCAGCTACAGCAAGCAGAGGAGGTGGTGGACTGGCTTACTAAACCATCCTCATCCTCCATCACCCAAGCAGAGACTAGTGTGCAGTCCTCATCCTCCATCACCCAAGCAGAGACTAGTGCGCAGTCGCAGGCCTGCTTGTCCACAGCTACCCCTGCTGTAGCCCCAGCATTAGTCAGCTGAGTTATTTGAATACAACGTCAGCCACTTGTCCTTGAGGATGCACAGCCATTACCATTACTCAGATCCTGGTTCTGAGGTTGAAGAAGGTAGGAACATGAGCCTACAAAGAGGGGAGAACACTGGTAAACAACAAATTGGCAGTCATGTTCCCCCAGCCACAGTATATTGCCAAGTTGGCTCCAGTAATGATGAGGATGAAGGGGATAATGAGGTCACCGATGTGACTTGTATGCCAGAGCTGAGAAGTAGAGTTGAGCAGACACCTGGATGTTCGGGTTCGTCTGGTTCGGCGGAAAAGTTTGGGTTCGGTACCGAACTTGATCCGAACTTGACCCCAAACCCCATTGAAGTCAATGGTGACCCGAAGTTTTGGGCACAAAAATGGCTGTAAAAAAGTCCTGGAAAGGGCTAGAGGGCTGCAAAAGGAAGCTAAATGGGAGTAAGAGTAGGACAAGTGCCCTGCAAACAAATTGTCAGGAATCAGCAGCTTGGCAGACCAGACACGTAGCTACACCAGGAAACCGAGACCAAACAAGTATATAACTTAAAAAGGTGATATTTATTTACAGTGCACAGCAATAAACAAACACAGCAAACAGTGAACATAAACAACACAAGCAAACAAAACCCAAAACCTGACAATAACACTAACACCTACACTGCAGATTAAAGCTAATACTGGACAAGGGTACAGGGTATACAGGGAATAAAGGAGGATACAAGGCAAGGGACAAGAAGCAAGATGGAGAGAAACAGGCAAAGCAGGATCTCTAGCAGCAGGAAGGCGAACTGAATCGTGACGCACTAGGGAAAGGGAGGAACAGACTTAAATAGCCATTCATGGCTGAACCCAGGTGTGGCTGATTATTACAGCTTGCTGGCTCTAGGGAGACACCTGCTGGTGGCCACTGAAGCTGCAGCAACCAGCCCAGAGCAGCACAGCGCCACCTGTAGGTGAGCTCAATCCTGACACAAATGTGGATAGGGAAATAACTTAAAAATGAATAAAAAAAATTAAAATGGGAGGAGGTGGTGGATGTGGAATAGGAGCCTAGAGGTTGACTAGGCCATGACCGTGGCAGTGTAGGTGGAAGTGGCGGTGGAGAAAGAGGTAGCCAACACTGTTTTTTGTTTGTTTGTTTTTTTTTCTAATTGGGGTAGCCCCCAAAATATTGAGACATATTAAAAAAAAACAAGTATTCCAATGGCTGTGTGAGGCCGGTCTAAATGGCTATTGTGCACAAGGTACAGACAAGTCTTGTGGGATCCATGCCTGGTTCATTTTAATAAACGTTAGCTTGTATACGTTGGCTGTGCACAGGCAGCTGCGCTTGTCTGTGATAACGCCCCCTGCCGTGCTAAACACATGTTCAGACAATACACTGGCTGCAGGGCAGGCCAGCACCTCCAAGGCATAAAGGGCAAGCTCAGGCCATGTGCCCAATTTGGAGACCGAGAAGTTGAATGGGGCAGACCCATCAGTCAGTACGTGTAGGCATGTGCACACATACTGTTCCACCATGTTGCTGAAATGCTGCCTCCTGCTAAGACGTTGCCTATCAGCTGGTGGTGCTGTTTGTTGTGGCGTGCTGCTGACAAAGCTTTTCCACATTTCAGCCATGCTAACCCTGCCTTCTGAGGTGCTGGCGGTGCCACAGCTGCTTGTGCTTCCACTGAGCCCCCTGTGTCATTTGGGAATGCCCTCAGCAGCGCGTCTACCAGCATGCGCTTGTAGTCGCGTATCTTCCGATCACGCTCCAGTGAGGGAATTAAGGACGGCACGTTGTCCTTGTAACAGGGATCCAGCAGGGTGGCCACCCAGTAATCAGCACAAGTTACAATGTGGGCAACTCGGCTGTCATTGACCATGTAGTCGCTCATGTGTGCCAGGCTGCCCAGAGGCAAAGACAAGCTGCCCTCTATGGGAGGTGTATCATCTGTGTCCTCCGTATCCCCCCAGCCACGCTCCAGTGATGCCCACGAGCTGCTTTGGGTGCCACCCTGCTGTTAACACGGTTCCTCCTCCTCCTCATCATCATCTTCCTCGTCCTCCTCATCCTCCAGAACTGTGCCCTGGCTTGAAAATGTTTTACCTGGCCTATGCTGGTGCAGGAACCCACCGTCCAAGCCACTTGCGAATAACTGGTCTGATAACCGTGGAAATGACCCCTCTTCCTCTTCCTCCTGTGCCACATCTTCTTCCATCATCACCCGAAGTGTTTTTTCAAGGAGACATAGAAGTGGAATAGTAACGATGAGAACAGCATCATCGGCACTGGCCATGTAGGCGGACTACTCGAAACACCACAATATGGTACACAGGTCTCGCATGGAGGCCCACTCGTTGGCGGTGAAGTGGTGGTGTTCCGCAGAGCGACTGACCCATGCGTGCTGCAGCTGACACTCCACTATTGCCTGCTGCTGCTCGCACAGTCTCTCCAGCATGTGCAGGGTGGAGTTCAACCTTGTGGGCACGTCGCATAGGAGGCGGTGAGCAGGAAGGCCGAAGTTCCGCTGCAGCTCAGACAGGCGAGCAGCAGCAGGGTGAAACGCCGTAAGTGCACACAGACGGCCCGCACTTTCTGCAGCAGCTCTGACATATCCGGGTAGTTTTTTAGAAATTTCTGCACAACCAGCACATGTGCCAGGCAAGGGATGTGCATCAAACCGGCTAGGCCCAGAGCTGCTACGAGATTTCGCCCATTATCGCAGACCACCAGGTCGGGCTTGAGGCTCAGTGGCAACAACCACTCATCGGTCTGTTGTTCAATGCCCGTCCACAGCTGCTGCGCAGTGTGGGGTTTATCCCCCAAACATACCAGTTTTAAAACAGCCTGCTGTCGTTTCCCCCTGGATGTGCAGATGTTGGTGGTGAAGGTGTTACGCTGAGCGGATGAGGAAGCGCAGTAGGAGGAGGAGGCAACAGGAGGCAAAGAGAAATGCCCTGCAATCCTCGGTGGTGGAAGGACATGTGCCAAACGGCTAGCCGCCTCAGGCCCACCCACCACTACATTTGCCCAGTGTGCAGTTAGCTAGATATAGCGTCCCTGCCCGTGCTTACTGGTCCACGTATCAGTGGTTATGTGGACCTTGCCACAGATGGTGTTGCGCAGTGCACACTTGATCTCGTCCCGACTTGTTCGTGCAGGGAAGGGATGGCTCGCCTGGAAAAGTAGTGGCGGCTGGGAACCACGTACTGTGGGACAGCTACCGCCATCAGGTTTTTAAAACTGTCCGTGTCCACCAGACGGAATGACAGCATTTCAAAGGCCAGGAATTGAGTGGGGGGGTACTTCCTTTTTTCTCTCCAGTGTTTGGGAGATGGAGAGCTGTAAGCTTCCTTGGGATCGTGTGGAAATGCTTGGGAACGGTGGCGGACATGGTGGCTTGCTGTCACATCGTCTGTTTGATGGGTGACAGGTGACACTGGCACTGTAGAGGTGGAGGAAGAGGCCGAGGAAGCAGCAGAAGAGGAAGCAGGAGGAGGCCGAGACCTTTCTTGGATTTTGAGGTACTTATTCCACTGCAGCTCGTGCTTTGAATTTAGATGCCTGGTCATGCAGGTTGTGCTTAGGTTTAGAAGATTTATGCCTCGCTTCAGGCTCTCATTGCACAGCGTGCAAACCACTCGTGTCTCGTTGTCAGCACATTGTCTGAGGAACTGCCACGCCGGAGAACACCTTTGAGCTGCCTTTGGTGTGCTAGGTCCCGGGGTGGTGGGTAGTAGCAGGCATACTGTCTAGGGGACGCTCGCTCCGCTTTTGCAACCTGCTTCCTCTTTTGCTGTGCTGGTGCCTCTGTGCGACTACCACCTCTTCCTCCAAACTGCACACGTCACTCGCATGACCTTCATTCCATGTGGGGTCTAGGACCTCATCATCCTCCTCCACATCATCTTCCACCCATCCTTTACCACTGCCCTCCTTGTCAGTCTGCATACTGTGGAAAGCCGAAGCAGTGGGCACCTGTGTTTCATCATCATCAGAGACGTGCTGTGCTGGTGTTTCCATGTCCTCATCCTGCAACAGAAGTGGTTGGGCATCGGTGCACTCCATGTCTTCCAATTCTGGGGCAGGGGTATGTGGATGGCCCACAGAAAGCACACCAGGAGAGTCTTAAAAAAGCATAAGAGACTGTTGCATGACTTAAGGCTCAGACTGCTTGGCTGATTTACAAGGGGCTGAGGTGAAAGACAGATGGCCATGGGGTTCAGGTGCCAACTCTGAGCTTTCATTAAGGGACCGGGTGGGAGACAATGTGAAGGAACTGGAGGCATTGTCAGCCACCCAATCTACTAGCGCCTGTACTTATTCTGGCCTCACCATTCGTTGAGCAGCATTCGGGCCTACCATATAACGTTGAAGGTTCTGTCGGCTACTCACACCTGAAGAAGGTGTTTCACTTGTGTGTGTAGCTGGCACAAATCGACCACGTCCTCTCCTTGCAACAGGAATTTCACCAACACTACCAACAGCAGCAGCACCACGACCACGTCCCTTATTTGACGCTCTCCTCATTCTGGCTGCAAATGTACTATGTAGCACTATTTATTAATACAAAAAAAAGAAGAATAAATTGTTCTTTTTTTGGAACCAGCAACATAGACACACTTTTTTATTTTTGTGCAAGAAATGCACCGCTCACACCAGCAGAAGGAACCTCTCCCTACACCAGTATGATATGATTTTAGAACAATAATCTGTCCCTCACAGGAGCAGCAGGAACCTCTCTCTCTAGCACTATGTTGAGATGATTTTAGAACAATAATCTGTCCCTCACAGGAACAGCAGGAACCTCTCCCTACACCAGTATGATATGATTTTAGAACAATAATCTGTCCCTCCCAGCACCAGCAGGAACCTCTCTCTCTAGCACTATGATGAGATGATTTTAGAACAATAATCTGTGACTCACGGGAGCAACGGGAACCTCTCCCTCTAGCAGTATGTGTTGATTTTAGAACAATAATCTGTCCCTCACAGGAGCAGCAGGAACCTCTCCCTGTAGCACTATGATGAAATGATTTTAGAACAATAATCTGTCCCTCAAAGCACCAGCAGGAATCTCTCCCTATAGCACTAGGAGATGATTTTAGAACAATAATCTCTCCCTCACAGCACCAGCAGGAACCTCTCCCTATAGCACTAGGAGATGATTTTAGAACAATAATCTGTCCACAGCACCAATAAACTGTACCTAGTCCAGTATCAGATGGTTTTAGAACACTAAGCTTTCCCCTCACAGCACCGCCAGGAACCTTTCTGTAATACAGGATGAGATGATATTAGATCGGTAATCACTAGTAAACTGTACCTAGTCCAGTATCAGATCGTTTTAGAACACTAAGCTTTCCCCTCACAGCACCGCCAGGAACCTGTCTGTAATGCAGGATGAGATGATATTAGATCAGTGATCTATCCCTCACAGCACTAGTAAACTCTACCTAGTCCAGTATGAGATGGTTTTAAAACGCTAAGCTTTCCCCTCACAGCACTGCCAGAAATCTGTCTGTAATGCAGGATGAGATCATATTAGATTGGTAATCTGTTCCTCACAGGGCCGGCAGCATGCTCTCCCTACACTAGCCTGAGACGATGTGACACGCGGCATACGTGACTCCAGCTCATATAGAGGCTGGGTCACATGATGCACTAGCCTATCACAGCCATGCCATTAGTAGGCATGGCTGTGATGGCTTCTAAGTGCAAACGAATAAAACGCTTGTTGATTGGCTGCCCTGCAGCTATAGAAAAGGCGCGAAAAATACTCGAATACCGAACCCGGACTTTTTTTCAAATGTCCGGGATCGGGGCACGGACATCCCAAAGTCCGGTGCGGACCCGAATTTTACATTCCGGGTTCGCTCAGTTCTACTAAGGAGGAAAGTGAGGATGAGGCACAACCCCAACGAGGCAGCCAACATAGAAGAGTAGAGAGCAGCCACCCTATTTCACCAGATTGTGGAGCTTTTATCTCCCATCCCACTTCCCACAGCTTAGCTGTCTCTGCCTTTTTTAGCACATGTGCACCCAATCACACTATTGTAATTTGCAAACCTTGCTTCAAGCATATCAAGCCATTTGGGTACCACATGCTTGACCAAGAATTTAACCTCCCACTACTCAGCCCTTTGGCAAGAGTACCTGAAAGCTACAGAAAAGGGACGCAATTCTGCTCCTCCTCACTCCTCAACTTTCCAGTCTACCCCACTAGACCTCTCAGCAGCCTCCACTGACAGGGATGATGGTATAGCGAAGGTCCTTGCAGCACATCTGCTAGTAGCACACCACCAGCTCTAGACTATAGCAGACACATTTCTCTGCCCTATCTGCTGCAGTGGAAAAAAAATTGTCACTGCCACCCACATGCCCAGCATCTAAATTCAAGCTTGTCAAAGCTGCTGGCATGGTCAGGGATGCTATATTTTGTTGACTGGGTAACTCTGCTTGCAATTCAGAAGGATGCAGGGCTCAGTGCTGCAGCTTGTTGTGCCACCACGTCTCCACACAGCTACTAGTGATGATGCAAGATTTTTTTCAGCTCCACCCCCTCCTCCTTCATGCCTTTGTCTGCTGAATTGTCCTATGAACCACCAGTACCCAATAAGCATTTAAGGGGCTATTCCATGATTCAGGCTAAAAGGTGCCATGCAGTCCTTCAACTGGTCTGTGTAACTAGGGGACAGGAGCCACACCAGAGCAGAAATTCTTGCAGCATAGCAGAGGTAGGCCCAGAGTTGGTTCACGCCATGCCAGCTGGAGCCAGGAATGGTGGTGTGCGATAATGGCACAAACCTCCTATCTGCCCTTAGACAAGGAAAGTTGACACATGTGCCATGACTTGCACATGTCCTCAATTCGGTGGTGCAGCGTTTCTTAAGCAGGTACCCTGGGTTGAAAGATATGCTAAAGCAGTCCAGAAGAGTCTGTAGCCATTTCAGGCGGTCATACACAGCCAATAATAATGTAGGAAAATCTTTACAAAGAAAAATCACTCAATAATAATACAGTCAGGTGTATAAAATCCAAATATCAGCTAGGCACAATGTCTAAAACATAAAGATTAACATCTGGAATAAAAAAGTGCAGTGCTACAAACAATAGACAAAGTTCATAAGTCCATATAAAATGATGCGAGTCTTGCATGAGATGAGAGGATAGATCCCACCAGCCGTGATAGAAAATGAATGCACCAATCACCACCGTATGTTCACCGCTCTTACCCTCAATCATGCAACCCCCTGAATAAGGGCAGTCAGTCACACTTTGTTTACAAGAAAACAGCCTGGAAACCGCCTCCTTATTCTGCGTTCCAAGTTGCAGGTAAAGATGACATACCAGACCACTCAGCCGATCATTCATGTAAGAATAAAAAGTGATTTGGAACGCGGAATAAGGAGGCGGTTTCCAGGCTGTTTTATTGTAAACAAAGCGCGACTGACTGCCCTTATTCAGGGGGTCGCACGATTGAGGGTAAGAGCGGTGAACACACGGTGGTGATTGGTGCATTCATTTTCTATCACGGCTAGTGGGATCTATCCTCTCATGCAAGACTCGCATCATTTTATATGGACTTATGAACTTTGTCTATTGTTTGTAGCGCTGCACTTTTTTTATACACAGCCAATACTCGGTTGGATAAAATTCAGCGGGAATTCCACTTGCCTGATTTGTGACATGTTCACAAGGTGGAACTTGAATTTGGCTATGCCGTCAATGATTACGTGTGTGAGGATAGCACAACGACAGGCTCAGGCCAGCTCGGCTTTTTTCCCCCTATGCCAATGGCTGCTGATAAAGAATGCATGCACTGTACTGTCACCATTTATAGAGGCCACAAGGATGGTGAGCCGTGGCAATGCATGCATCAGTGACACAATCTTTATTGTGTTCCTGCTAGAGCAGACTCTGCATGGTATTATGGACAGGGCACTCGAGGAAGAGGAGGACTTCCTTTCCTCTCACGGCCCACTTTTTGCAGACACCATTCTTGCGACACCACAGAGTGCACAAGAGAAGGAGGAGGAGGATTCTGCCAGTTTTGGAGGCATTGAAGCAGAGGAAGACATACATCAAACCTTAAGAGATGGTTTTCCATCCCCAAAACCCTTAGGAGTAGTACGTGGCTGGGAGGAGGCAGTTCCAGATACTGTAATCCTCAGTGACCCTGAGGACTCTGCTTCTCATGCCTCCGAACTTGCAGTGCATGGGCTCCCTCATTCTTCAAAGCCTGCAAAAGGACCCGAGAATTTGTGGCATCAAGGAGAAGGATCACTATTGGTTGGCAACCCTCCTTGACCACCATTACAAGGGGAAAGTCTCAGAACTCATCCCGTCCCCAGAGGAGCAGAGGATGAAATATCTTGAGGACATCTTAAAGAGGAGTTTATGTAACACCTTTCCAGACTCTGCTAGGTTACAGTCTCATGGAAAAGCTAGTTTTGAGGGTTATGTTGGTCAAGAGAGTAGCGGTGGAGAAGGGGCCCACCTCAGTGATGCATTTCAACATTTTTTTAGTCCTCAGCGCCCAGGGCTGTCAGCTTCCACATCCCCTCGCCAGCCTCTACATCATATAGTGGGAGATTATCTAGAGGCGAAAACAGACACGGAGAGCTTTCCAGTTGACAATTCGCTGGGTTACTGGATTATGAGAATAGACCACTGGCCAGAAATTGCCCAGTATGCAATTGAATTGCTGGGCTGCCCTGCATCCAGCGTGCTTTTGTAGCAGGCATTCAGGGCTTCTGGAGGTTTTTTGACAGATAAAACAGCATGTCTGTCCACAGATTCCATTGACCAGCTGACATTTATCAAAGTTAATCATTCCTGGATTAGCAGCGGCTATCAAGCCCCTGATTTCGATGTTGCCGATTAAGTGTTTTTGGGATGTGTAATCTGTGCAAGACTGTCTATGCTGCCAAGCTTTGTGGGGGTTGATTTTATTGGGAAGACATTTTTTGGTACAGGTTTTATGGGTACAATTAACACCCAAGGGCCAATTTGTCCAAACTTGTTTCACAGGTGCATATCATTTCAAATTTTGACAGCAAGGCCAATTCTTGCTTTCATCAAGAGTACCTCTGTAGGGTTACGGTGTAAAGGTACCACAAACACTCAAAGCAAAATTTTTCCGCACCTGTTACTTCTATCCAAAGTCTGCAAAACAGACACCAGAATTTCTCAAAAAAATCTCTAATCTTGTTCCGGGTGCACTAAATTGTGGCTTCATCATACAGATTGGCTCCCCAAACCATTGTTTATAAAATAAAGAAAGATGGAAGGGAAAATGTAATTTATTTTGGCGTTGTATTTCCTATCGGGTCTGCTCTCTTCTTGTGATTGACAGATAGGTGGTCAAGGTTCACTGATGCACATGGGGAGCGAAGGCTGTCCCATTTAGTCCGATCCAATAAAAGAGCTACTGTAGCTTAAATTTCTGAAAAAGTTAATGCTGGATTCAATAGAAAGCAGTGTGTTAGAGCACACAGTGCATCATAGTTTGTTGTTTATGGGAATGTATAGCTGCAGACCAGTCAGGGTGTCTATGCGGACCTGTGGCCACAGCCAAAAATGACTACAATGGGAAAATGGGCATCAGAACTGGACCATAGAGCAATGGAAGATGTCTTTGAGGCGTTGACTTGGCTTCCAAATTCTCCAGATCTCAATCCAATAAAGCATCTGTGGCATTTGCTGGAAAAACAAGTCCGATCCATGGAGGCCCCGCCTTGCAACTTAAAGGATCTGCTACTCACAGCTTGGTGTCAGATACCATAGCATACCTTCAGAGGTCTAGTGGAGTTTATGCCTCAAAGGACAAGGTTGTTTTGGCAGCAAAAGGGGGACCTACTTAATATTAGGTGGGTGTTTCTAATGGTATGGCTGAGAGATAGACCGAGAGAGAGAGAGAATGATAAAGAGACTTAAGCGGCCCATACAGTGTTCATATATTTTCTCTCAACCAGTGGGTTGAATTAAAAAAAAAGACTTGATTCCCCCATCCACAAATTTAGCTGGATGGGGGAATCCTTCCCACTGAGACTGATAGTTGAGAGACTTCCCCACCATCTGAATACAGTGATTAGCGCTGCAGACTTATAGCCTGCAGCCAGCGATCGTACAACTTAAATCCAACAAGGCGGATGTACAGAAGTCAATCTAACTTCCACTCAACCACAGGACCCATACGTGGATTGAAATTTGGGCTGAATTTTGTCCAGTCCCTGCTGAACCTGCAGAATTTCGGTCCATGTATGTAGAGAGAGAGAGAGATTGCGAGAAGGACCTAGGCATGCGCAGGGGTCGTGCCAGGTGTGCCTGGGCACACTCTAATCACTATGTGCCTTGCCGATTCCTCCTACTGGCCAGGCTCCCCCCGCCCTGCAGTGCCGCTGGCTTCCCTCCTCTCCTATTCCCTTGGCCGTTGCAGGGGAAGGGGCTAGTAAATAGTTCCTTTTCTAAATGAACACATTTGCTCGCTGTGTACATTCAGAACTGAAGCATAGTAAACTGTATCTACTATGCCTCAGTTTGTAAATGAACAGGAAGCCGCTCAGAACAGAGCACTTTCCAGCTGAGGCTGCAGAGAAAGACACATGTGTTTGAGGTTTTGGGTGCACACCCTAATACAATAGGCTGCGCACAACTATGGAGAAGGAGATACAGAGGCAAATCACACAGGAGTGCACAGCAACATGCGATCCGGGTGCAGTGTGATTTCAGCCCACTCATTTGAATGGGCTGAAATCTTGCTGGACCGCAGCAAAAGTAGTACATGCACTACTCTATAAAATGCAGAGCGACTGTATTGCATTGTACTATTGTACCATACGATCTGATACAAATAAAGGTATTATGTTTGCAACCTGGGTTTGCATGTCAATAAGTTAACATTGACACTTGCTGCAGATTGCAACTGCAGTGCATTTTGGACACAGTGTGGGAAATGTGCACAGAATATGGGTTTCTGGCGCTGTGTTCTGGTGTGAAGTGACCCAGAGAGAGATACAGAGAGAGATAGAGATAAAGGGGTAGATTTACTAAAGGCAAGTAGACTGTACACCATGCAAGTGCAGGTGCTCTCATTTTCCCCAGAGCTTAGTAAATGTGGTAATGCTTAAGGGTCAGTTAACACTAGATGCGGTGCAAATTCACAGCGAATTTGTTGCAAATCTGCAACGCATCAAAATCACAACCTGTTCATGCAAACTGATTTCGGAGCGTATGTTTAACCACTTCCCTACCTCCGTGTGCAGAATGACGGCCGGGAAGTGGTTCTGTTATCCAGCATGCGAGCTCAGAGGGACGGGGCGCTTTAAAAAATGTTTTTCTTATTTATTTTACTTTTTATTTTTACACTGTCCCTTTAAAAAAAAATGTTTTGATCACTTTTTTCCTATTACAAGGAATGTAAACATCCCTTGTAAATAAAAATAAGCAGGACAGGGCCTCTTTAACCACTTCAGCCCCAGAAGGATTTCCCAGGTTAGGATCAGAGCACTTTTTGCGATTTGGCACTGCGTCGCTTTAGCTGACAATTGCGCGGTCGTGCGACGTTGTACCCAAACAAAATTTGCATCCTTTTTTTCCCACAAATAGAGCTTTCTTTTTGAGGTATTTGACCCCCTCTGTGTCATTTCTGATCGCCACTATAAACAAAAAAGGAGTGACAATTTTGCAAAAAAAAACAATATTTCTTACTTTTTGCTAAAATACAAATCCCCAAAAAAATGTAAAAAACAAATGTATTCATTAGTTTTCGCCGATTTATATTCTTCCTCATATTTTTGGTAAAAAAAAATCGCAATCAGCGTTTATTGATTGGTTTACGCAAAAGTTGCCGCGTTTCCAAACCATGAGAATTGATTTCTGGCGTTTTTACAATTTTTTTTTTTTTACTAGTAATGGCGGTAATCTGAGATTTTTATCGGGACTGCGATATTGCAGCGGACATGTCGGACATTTGTGAGACTTTTTTGGGAGCAATGACATTTATACAGTGATCAGAAATTTAAATATCCACTGATTACTGTATAAATGTAATTGGCAGTGAAGGGGTTAACCTGCAGGGGGAGATCTAGCGGTTAACTGTGTTTCCACTGACAGAGTGGGGAACCGCCGTGTTTACATCGGCGGTTCCCCTTTCTTCCTCTCTGGCAGGCAATCGCGGCTTGCTGGCGGAGATCGAGTCGCCCGGGTTGCGGCAACACTCCTACAGAGTGCGACGGGCATGAGAATGCGCCGCCGGCAGCACGCTCCTGTCCGCTACAGCGCACACGCGAGGCTGTCGTTTATAGATGGCGATTTGTGGGACGCTGCCAGTCTGCCTCTGCAGCAGTAAATGTACACAAGCTGGTCAGGAACCGAATAATGTGAGATCTGCGGTCAAAAAGACCTCAGATCTCTCGTTTAGGCTCCATTCACATCTTGGCATATAGGGGCGCCCATCGCTGTAAAATCACGCAAATAGAATCGCAGGACGCCCGTCGCCCAAAAGAAGCTCATGTACTTCTTTTATTCTGTTCAGGCATTTTTACCGTGATTGTTGCCCCCACAAATTGGGAAAATCTCACTGCATTTGGGGTGCTATTGAAATTGCCGGGCAGGTGTCCCGCAATTTGCCACTATTGTGAATCATGGGCAGAATTTCGGCGATTATGCGATTCGGAGCGCAGAGATGTGAACGGAGCCTAAAACTAAAGCAAAACTTGTCTTTTTTTTTTTTTTATCCAAAAAAAATAAATTGTCCCTTTAAGGCCGGAGGGCGGAAGTGACGTTTGTCGTCGTTCTGGTCCTCCAAAGGCATAAAGTCCAGGAATCGAGTGGGCGCTATCTTGCCCATTAGGCAATCGGATTGGATCGCTCCCGCCGCTGCCAATGGCTCCGATAAGCAGTGGAAATGATCAGAAGGCGGCGGGGGGGCACCTCTCCTGCCACCCATAAAAGTGATCCTGTAGTGAATCCGCCGCTGAAACCACTTTTATGTTAAAGCGGACCACCCGCTATTTAAATTTATACAGGGGTTATGGCAGCTATCAGTTGCCATAACCCTGGTATTTAACCACTTCCTGTCTGCGCTATAGCTGAAAGACGGTACAGCGTGGACCTGAATTGCCGGGAGGGCGTCCATGGATGTCCTCCCGTTCACAAGCTGCTTGCGGGTCCTGCGCGGCACGCTCTGTGATCACCGAGTCAATGAGACTGGGCTGATCACAGATTGTTGTAAGGGTCCGGTCCCGGCCCCTTACCACGTAAGCTGCTGTCAGCCAATGACAGCTGATCAAGTCATGTAAACAAAAGATTGGTTAAAAAAAAAAAGCCGATCACCGGCTCCTGAGAGAGGGACATCGGTCCCGCACACGGAGAGGCACTGCTGCTATGCATTGCCCTCCAGTGCCATCAACCAGTGCCACCTACAGGTGCACATCAGTGCAGCCTATCAGTGCCCACCAGTGCCTCCTATGATCAATACCCATCAGTGCTGTCAACCAGTGCCTCATTATCAGTGCCACCTATCAGTGTTGCAGATCAGTGTCACCTACCAATGCCTACCAGTGTCCATCAGTGACACCTATCAGTGCCTTTCTGTGCTACCTATCAGTGCCACCTGTGTCACCCATCAGTGCCGCCTCATCAGTGCCCACCACTGCCACCTTATCAGTGCCCATCAGTGCCACCTTATCAGTGCCCATCAGTGCAGCCGATCAGTGCCCATTAGTGCCCATCAGTGCCGCCTCATCAGCACATATCAATGAAGGAGAAAAATTACCTGTTTTCAAAATTTTATAACAAACTATGAAACAGTTTTTTTTCAAAATTTTCGGTCTTTTTTAGTTTTTTTTTAGCAAAAAACAAAAAAACCCAACACTGATTACATACCATCAAAAGAAAGCTCTATTTGTGTGAAGAAAATGAAAAAAAAATTCACTTGGTTATGGTGTAGCATGACCTCGCAATTCTCATTCAAAGCGCGACATCGCTGAAAGCTGAAAAATGGCCTGGGCAGAAGAGGGGTGAAAGTGCCCGGTAAGCAAGTGGTTAATGTCAAAGTAGCGACGTATATCCACGGTGTACAGTCCGTAAGTGGTTACGGTAACGACACCCCGCAAGCAGTTTGCGTGGACAAAAAAAAGGGTCCTGCACGAATTTAGTCCGAATGCGATTCGAATTGAGCCATACAGTTTGTATGGCCGAATTTGCATCGCATAGACATTGCATGTGATCTGCACAGCAATGCGGTGCGAATCACATGCGATGTCTGACGTCACACTACTGTGAACCAGCCCCTTACTTTGTAAGGAACACCCAATCGGGTGCAAGGAAATTTTTTTAAAAACGTATTTTTTCTGGCATGTGATTGGATGATGGAAATCAGCGGAGCTTTACCACATTCACTAAGCTCTGGGGAAATGAGTGCAATTACATTTACAAAGTGTGCAGTCTATTTACCTTTGGTGACTCCCCGAGAGAGAGAGAGATGTGTGGAAATGTATATATAATGTGTAGATGTGGGGGTTTTATATCACACATTCCCAGCAATGGCTGAGCTCTGTGTGGACGAAATGGAGGGAGGAGGGAGAGCTGAGATCACACAGAGAAGTTTGGCTCATGGAGAACGCTGAGCATTGTGGGAAATGGAATGTCCCTGACCTGAGTTGTATTACTTCCTGTACACACACAGGGCTGTCTGCACAACACAGGCGGCCATTGAGGAGACGGGGAGGATTACATGTGTGACTGGTGAGTGTTCCTGTACTGTGTGCACTATGGATAGAATCCTCTGTGTGAGGGGCTCAGCCTTCCTAGGAAAGTCAGCAATATTCCCTCTCATGGGTGAAATGTCACTTTCTATTTATCGCCTTTCACAGGGTGAATGTTCCCTTCCCTAAGGATAGCTTCACATCTTTGCATGGGCGCTTGATGCCTTTTTGAGGCACTATTTGCAGTTTTTTTGATGCGTTTCATTTTTTTATGGGCGTTTTTGATTTGTTTTATATTTTTTGGGATGTGTTAATGGTGATAGGAGGAGGGGGCTGTTGTCATGCAGGAAACACAATGTGCATGCATTTTTGATGCAATTCAATTGAAGTCTATGGAACAAAAAAAATGCACCCTGTTCTGTGTAAACCTTCCTTGCATCTTTCCAAAAAACACTCCGATGGAAACTGCATGGATGTGAATGTGACCCGTAGGAGTGAATGTTAAATGGACTGCAGTGCGTTTCTGCAAATGCATAGGTGTGAGCCTAGAATTAGAGCATATTCACCCAATAGAGAAAATAGTCCAATACTATGGATCAGTGATCTCCAAACTGCAGCACAATTCCTCCCAGTGACACCCATCCACGGGGCGCAATTCCTCCCAGTGACACCCATCGACGGGTCACAATTCCTCCCAGTGACACCCAGCGACGGGGCGCAATTCCTCCCAGTGACACCCAGCGACGGGGCGCAATTCCTCCCAGTGACACCCAGCGACGGGGCGCAATTCCTCCCAGTGACACCCAGCGACGGGGCGCAATTCCTCCCAGTGACACCCAGCGACGTGGCGCAATTCCTCCCAGTGACACCCATCGACGGGGCGCAATTCCTCCCAGTGACACCCATCGACGGGGCGCAATTCCTCCCAGTGACACCCATCGACGGGGCGCAATTCCTCCCAGTGACACCCATCGACGGGGCGCAATTCCTCCCAGTGACACCCGCGCCGGGGCGCAATTCCTCCCAGTGACACCCAGCGACGGGGCGCAATTCATGCCAATGACACCTAATGATGGGGCACAACTCCTCCCAGTGACAGAGAGAGGGCATGGTTTAATCCCAGGGAAGTTGGGACCTTTTCTACTCCCAATGACCACAGTCCGGCCCCCCTAAGGTCTGAAGGACAGTAAACCGGCTCTTTGTTTAGAAAATTTGGAGACCCTGCTATAGATGAGGAACATTGGACCAGAGGAGGAAATGTGAGGAGAGCTCTGCTAAGTGTATGGAGATTCTGTGTAATGATTTGGATACGGCAGAGAAGGAACACACGAGTTTCTAAAACGCAGTACTTAGATGTATACAGTGTGCAGTTTTAGGAGCATCTAAATGCAGCTCTATAGGAATCAATGGGGCCACACACACAGATCATTACACTGTATTTATTATGTTTTAGTATTCTAATGTGAATTATTGCACTTTAAGTTTATTTGTTTTGCAATCACAGAGACCGGTATTGTGATAATATTGAATCTTATTGAGAATACCAAACATTAGAGGGTTCCACCTAGAGCTGCATGATTAATCGTTAAAAAAGCGTGGTCGCGATTCAACCCCCTCACGGTCTTAATCCAGCATTTACGCGATCCATTCATGTAAGTGCAGAGACGTTCTCTACTCACTCAGGCTACATTCACACTTCAGCGTTTTGGATTGCGGGCAGATTTGTGAATCTGCCCGCGAATCGAAAGCGCTGATGTGTGAATGGCAAATCGCGGGGCTCGCATTTGAAATGCCATTCATTTGAATGACACCTCAAATCGCGGTGTGGGTCTGCCGCTTTTGTAGCGCGATAAATCGTGGCACGCATCATGGGAAGCATGTCGCCCAAAAAAAGCTCAGGAGCTACTTTTAGGCGGCATGCTCCCTGTGATGCGTCTTGCCACGATTGCAGCGCAATTTATCATGGCAGACCTGCGCCGTGATTTGAGATGTCATTCAAATGAATGGCATCTCAAATGCGAGTCCCGCAATTTGCCATTCACACATCAGCGCTTTCAAATCATGGGCAGATTCGTGGCAAAGCTGCCCGCGATTCAAAACACTGATGTGTGAATGCAGCCTTAGGGTCCTTTCACACCAGCGGAGCCCGTTTTGACGGGCTCCGCTGCTCAGTGGGGATCCGTCCGTTTATCCCCGCTGAGCCGGCGGATGACAGGACAGTCTCTGCAATCCGTGAAGAGACTGTCCTTCCACAGCTCCATTCTCCTGGAGAATTGGATGAACACGGACCGATCCGCCAGGCGGATGGAAAATAGGGTTTCCATCCGTCTGTTTTTGGCGGATCGGGTGTCGGTGGACCGTCGCTCCATAGAGAGCAATGGAGCGTATGTTCGGGTCCGCCTGAAAAACTGACAGGCGGACCCAAATGATCCGCCCGTGTGAAAGGGCCTTAAAGATAACTATAAACTATAAATAGATAACTATAAACAAAGTATCTTTCCGTTCTTTTTTAGATCAAAGGGATGAACTTCGGTCTGTAAATGAGGTCAGTTACACCTCCTCTGTAGTGCTGGCTCCAGTCCCATGTGGAGTGATACCAATTGCACTCCACATCTTATCCAGGCTAGCGGTCTCCAGAGTGGTACCAGCAGCAGGAAAGCAGAGATCGTCAGGTCAGTGGGAAGTAATACACCGGGCATAATAGTATAGGGCTGCTTTCACACTGATGTGCTGCTGATTACCCACACCGCGGGTGCAGTGCAGTGTACCTAAAGCTTTTCAATGTGTTAGCTGTGCTAGCCATAGACTTATTATATTCTGCGGGCTTGGTGCACTTTCTGAATGCAGGAGTTTGGTGCGCTGTCAGAAAAAGCACCACACCTGCAGGATATAATAGAAATCTATAGCAAAGCACAGCTAACCCAGGAAAGTCACAGATGCACTGTGCTGTACCCATGGTGCAGGTAAACCGCAGCACATCAGTGTGAAAGCAGCCTTATAGGGGGGCTCAGAACAGTAAAAAGGGTTCATTTGCAGTTTGGGGGGTGGTAAAACCCCATAGGTAAGACAAGTTTTTTTTTTCCACCCCAACCACACCCCCTTTAACTGCAGTAGCCGAAGGTGTACATATGTCACAGCCGCAGCAGGAGTTGTACACCCAGTCATGGTTGGTGGGTGTAGGACCTGCCAAGCATGACCCATTCAAGTGAATGAGGCCCTTCTCAAGTGCATTGCAACCTGGTGCAGTACAGCAAAGGATTAAAGCAGGCAGCATTGGTTTGCTTTCTCACCACTGGCTTTTATCCCTTGTACCCCGCAGAAGCAGTTGTGGGGTGCTGGCAGCATGGCTCCATTTACTTGAATGGGTCCCGATTGGCAGGCGGTAGCACCCACCAAAAGCAACAGGGGGTTTAATTCCTGCTGTGCCATGTGTACACCTTTGGCTGCTGCCTCAAGAGCTAAAGGGGGTAGAGATTGGGGGGCAGGAAAATTGCAATTCAACTGCAAGGTTTTACCACCCCCCGACTTTAATTGTGAATGAGCCCTAAGGCTACTTTCACACTAGGGTGGGCGGTAGCGGTAAAGCATCGCTAGATTCAGCGGCGCTTTTCTGCTGTTATAGCAGCACTATGGCGCCGCTATGCAGGCGTGAGTGTGGCACTTTTAACCCCACACAAGGGGTTAAAAGTTCTGTCGCGTTGCGTTTTCCGAGGCGGTGTGCAGCCACTTTGGAAGCGATTGCCATTGATTTCAATGGCAGGGGCAGTGGAGGAGCGGTGTAAACACCGCTCACCGCCCCAGTGTGAGAGTACTCAGTCTTTCACAATGGGGTGAATGGGGGGGTGTTTTTCCGGTGCTATTTAGCACAAAAGCGCCTGAAAAAGCCCCAGTGTGAAAGGGGCCTAAGTAAAACAGGCAGTTGAGATGCAGTTTTACCACCCACATAAACACTGACATACAACCTGTACACATGTCATAGCTGTGTTGTTGTGCTTCGCAGCCATATTATTGCAGTTCTATGGGGCTGCACTGCCACTGTATGCAATGCATGTGATTGTGGCACAGATACAGCAATTATCCACTTCCGGACCATTGGCGTGGGTGGTTAAACTGGGATGATGCCCGCAGCTGCAGGCATCACCCCAGTACTGTGTTTGTTTTTTAACCACTTAAGGACCGGAAGGATTTCCAGCTTTAGGACCGGAGCCCTTTTTGCGATTCGGCGCTGCGTCGCTTTAACTGACAATTGCGCGGTCGTGCGATGTTGTACCCAAACGAAATTTGCGTCCTTTTTTTCCCACAAATAGAGCTTTCTTTTGGTGGTATTTGATCCCCTCTGCGTCATTTCTGATCGCCGCTATAAACAAAAGAAGAGCGACAATTTTGCAAAAAAAAACAAATTTCTTACTTTTTGCTAAAATACAAATCCTAAAAAAACATTTATTTTTCACCGTTTTTGGCCGATTTATATTCTTCATCATATTTGCGATAAAAAAAATCGCAATCGGCGTTTATTGATTGGTTTGCGCAAAAGTGGTCGCGTTTACGGATTAGGGTCAAATTGGTGGGTGCGGT
>BLSH010095730.1:219456-232705 GCA_018402905.1 Glandirana rugosa
AACACCGCCCGACGACTGTTTCGAAACGGTGTAAAGTCGGTACGATTGGGACGGAAGACTCCACGACCGCCCCCGCCAGCACCTCAGAAGGCAGGGTTAGCATGGCTGAAATGTGGCAAAGCTTTGTCAGCAGCCCGCCACAACAAACAGCACAACCAGCCGATAGACAACATCTTAGCAGGAGGCAGCATTTCAGCAACATGGTGCAAGAGTATGTGTGCACACGCCTACACGTACTGACTGATGGGTCTGCCCCATTCAACTTCTGGGTCTCCAAATTGGCCACATGGCCTGAGCTTGCCCTTTATGCCTTGGAGGTGCTGGCCTGCCCTGCAGCCAGTGTATTGTCAGAACGTGTGTTTAGCATGGCAGGGGGCGTTTTCACAGACAAGCGGAGCTGTTTGTCCACATCCAACATGGACAAGCTAACCTTTATTAAAATGAATCAGGCATGGATCCCACAAGACTTGTCTGTACCTTGTGCAGAATAAACATTTAGACCGGACTCACACAGCCATTCATATACTTGTTTTTTTGAATAGGCCTCGATATTTTGGGGGCTACCCCAATTATAAACAAACAAAAAAAAAATACCATGTTGGCTACCTCCTCCTACTCCTCTACCACCGCCACTTCCACGGTCACGGCCTAGTCAACCTCTAGGCTCCTACTCCACATCCACCCCCCTTCCCATTTTTTTATTTGATTTTAATTTATTTTCCCTATCCCCATTTTTTTGTAGGGCACTTGCCCTACTCTTACCCCCATTTTACTTCCTTTTGCAGCCCTCTAGGGCTTTCCAGGACTTTGTTACAGCCGTTTTTGTGCCTAAAAGTTTGGGTCCCCATTGATTTCAATGGGGTTCGGGGTCCGTGCGAACGTTCGGGTGCTGTCCGGACCCGAACCCGGACTTTGTCCCGAAGTTCGGCCGGACCAACAGAACCCGAACTTCCAGAGGTTCGCTCAACTCTACTCATAAAAGAGATAAACAATATTGCCTCTCATAGCATATCTCTTTAAAAACATTGCTTTTATTCTAAAACCATATGTGCTTGGATGTACAAAGAGGACCATTCACTTGTGTGCATATTAAGGCTGTCTGTTACCAGTTCATGACCGCTGCATCGTCTCTCATTCCGACACTGCGTCATGTCCAGCAACCATTCAGCCTGGCTCTGAGTCGTCGTATAGCCATGCCCTTGACGCGTTTCGTCACATCCGACTTGATCACAAGGGGTGGCTATACGACGCAACGACTCCTCTTAAGTAGCGGCTCCCCGTGTCCACCAGATGGCGCTACCATCTATTCGCTGCTTATCCTATGCACAAACACGCCAACTGAGCATTTAACCTCTCTTTGCTCCGTGTGAGCATTTAACCCATATATTGCTAGTAGCAATTACATACGTATAGAATCTCTTATCTACTCTTATGCTGGATATTACCCCCCACACATCCATGATCCTTAAACTGTTGGTAATGTTAACAACACACCTTCATGCAATGTATAGGAGAATTTAAAAATAGGAGCAAAGCAGAAAAAAGGGGCCACCAAATCAATGTGAGTGTAACAAATAAAAATCAAAAATATATAAAATGTATCTACGGGAGCCATGCTTAAGACTTACAAAGAATAATAATAATAATTGCACACCATGCAATACACAATAATTGCCTAAAATTTACATCATTCAAAAACGATATGCAATTGATAGCAATAAATTAAAATACACAAATATTACCTAAAAATTGCATCACTTAAAAATATTGCATCAATTAAAAATATACATTAGTGTAAGTCCACAATTACCACATTGCTCATTAAAAATGATCTATATTACTCCATAAACGAGATATTAATTCAAATGATATTAATCCCTAGTGCAAAAAAATGGTACTAAACTGACTAACACAAACGCAGTCGGTGAAGATCTGCAATGTGACCTGAACATCTAAAACTAATAACATTGGAGATCTCTCTCCAATCGGCACCCAACAAACGATTAGATTTCAGACCTACCAAAAAAAGTTCAGGAATAATCGAAAAAATCCATCCAAATCCTCACCGACCGGAAAAAGTATCCAATAATCAAAAGCTCTTGGGTACTAATTAACATATATGACACTTATGTTCCAATATCAGATATAACTATAAATTATATTAACTCAAAATAATATTAATATCACCCCACACCAACTCTATCTACGAATCAGAAAAAAAACTAAAAGAATTCAGATCTAGTTCTATGTTCAACCCTTCCAGATTCATAGGATGTAAAAAATAAATCCATTGGGTTTCTTTTTTAGACCGTTCCCTCACTCTGTTGGCACCCCTCCAATTCCCCAGAATTGTAATGAGGATGGATCCCTAGCATGAACTTGTCTGTAGTGTAAGGGCATACTGTGATATTTAAACCCTTTCAGAATATTGTTGATGTGTTCCCTTATACGGACCTTAAGGGCACGTTTAGTACGGCCTACATACATTAAGCCGCATGGGCACATCAATCCATACACTACATGTGTAGTGTCGCATGTTATAAACTGATTAATTTCATAATTACGGATGGTCCTAGTGGAACAGAAGGATGCACGTGACGTCCTGGGATTACCCGTATATCTACAGCTCTTACGTTTCCCACACGCTAGAAAACCTTTTCTTTCTGGCCAAAATGACAATCCAGATCTCCCTGATGGAGGGTCTAGAATTTTATCAACTAGGTTATCCCCAAAATTTGGGGCCCTTCTGTAGACAAAATTTGGTTTGTTCGGAAGGACATGTCCCAGTGTCCGGTCCAACCGTAACACATGCCAATGTCTGAAGAATATCTCCTCCACCTTACTGTACTGGCAGTTATCAGATATAAAGCTCCATTGTTTTCCCTCATCTTTGATCCTAGGGTCCTGCTCATTAGTCAAAAAAACTTCCCTAGGGGCATCGCTTATTTTTTTTTAATCTCTCTATTTAACTGCTCCTCCAAATAACCCTTCTGAATGAACTTACTTTTAACCATTTCTTATTGTTTAATAAAATGGGCCTTAGAGGTGCAGTTCCTCCTTATGCGCGTAAGTTTTTTATATATAATAAAACATGGCCGCGCTACCCCCCTATAGCCAACTTAGACACAGCTGCAGTATACAAGGTGTGAATTCCTCACCTCCTAACAATATTAAATATAAATATAATGCGCTTGTGTAAAGGATATATACCTTATTTGCCGGCGTATAAGACGACTTTTTAACCCATGAAACTTTTCTCAAAAGTCGGGGGTCATCTTATACGCCGGGGATTAGGGCCGGTTCACAACCACTTCCTGACCAGCGCCGTAAATAGGCGGCGGTCGGATTTGAGCGGCTCTCCCGGGACATAGCCTGCACCTGCAGGCTATATCCCGGTGTCATTTTTTAGAGCTGGTGGTCGGCTATCCAGGGGTAATAACCGATCCGGCTCAGGAGCCGCTCGGTCATTACCCCAGGGGGCGGGAGGGGACATCCCCCCTCCCGCCACTCTTCTCCGGCCTCCCGTCCCACCGGGAGACCGGAGCGACGATGCGGCGCATCCGCCGGCTGGAAGGAGACCTGACAAAAGCCGTAATCGGCTCCGATCGGGTCTCCTTCGGCAAATTCCGGAAGCAACGTCACAACGTCACTTCCGGTTTACTCGGCGGCTAACGGCGCCAATTTTAAAAAAGTGACAGTATTCAGAATCGCCGTTTTTGGCGATCTGAATACTGTGAAGTGCAAAGGAGGGATGAGGGGTCTTTTAGACCCCCCGGCCCTCCAAAAAGAGTACCTGTAACCATATATTACTATCACAAGGGATGTTTACATTCCTTGTGATAGCAATAAAAGTGATCAGATTTTTTTTTTAAATGAACAGTGCTAAAAATAAATAAATAAATAAATAAAAAAAAAGATTTAAATCGCCACCGTCCCCGCGAGCTCGCACAGCAAAGAAAAAGCATATGTAAGTCGCGCCCACATATGAAAACGGTGTTCAAACCACACATGTGAGGTATCGCCACGATCGCCAGAGTGTGCGCAATAATTCTAGCAAAAGACCTCCTCTGCACCTCTAACCTGGTAACCGTTAAAAGTTTTTAAAGCATCGCCTATGGAACTTTTTAAATACAGGACTTTGTCGCCATTCCGCGAGTGCGCGCAATTTTCAACCGTGTCATGTATGGTATCTATTTACTCGGCGTAACATCCTCTTTCACAATATGCAAAAAAATTGGGCTAACTTTACTGTTGTCTTATTTTTTAACTCAAAAAAGTAAAATTGTTCCAAAAAAATCGCGCTTGAAAGACCGCTGCGCAAATACCGTGTGACAAAAAGTATTGAAACAATCGCCATTTTATTCTCTAGGGTGTTTGAAATATATATATATATATAATGTTTGGGGGTTCTAAGTAATTCTCTAGCAAAAAAAAAAATGCTTTTAGCTTGTGACCACCAAATGTAAAAAAGTGGCCCGATCACATCTAGGCGACAAGTCGTCTCAATGCTGTGCAATGGAACCGTTCTAATAGGAGCGAATCGCTTTGCTCCGACTTAGAAAAATAGTTCCTGCACTATTTTCAGGGCGATCTCAGCGCGGCTTACATTGACTTCTATGATAGAAGTCTCCTCACAAGCCGCGCTGAAATCGCGGAAGAGGGGTAGTCTTATACGGTGAGTATAACCCAAACCCTATATTTTAACAGGAAAAGTAGGGGGTCGTCTTATACGCTCAGTCGTCTTATATGCCGGCAAATACGGTAATCATGTGAATATAACAGAAATTAAAGTAAAGCAATCCTGGCCCAATATGGGCCTCTGCCCAGCAAAGTGAACACACCCTATTGAAAGGTGTAATAAACGTGAATCCAAAAGTCCAATGTAGAAGGTGAATCAAAAACTGAAGCCGTGCTGGGACTGTGATGTATATCAGCGTGGTAGTCACCATCCACCCAAACACCAACTCCGTAATAATCCACCACCAATGCAAATGTGTGTTTACCAGAAACCGGATAACAGAGGGTCAGGGAACACCTGCGTGGAACTATGGCCTCCACTTAGCCCTCGGGGTAGGATATCTCCAGCTCAGTCTCCCAGAGTAGCAAACGGGTCAATACCATACGGGATAAACAGAGGAAAGCCGCAATTGTGCCTTTCAATAGGGTGTATTCACGTTGGTGGGTATAGGCCCATATTGTGTACGTTTTTTATTTTTTTTATTTTTTTACTAGTAATGGAGGCGATCTGTAATTTTTAGCGGTGCTGCGACATTGCGTCGGACATTTTTGACACTTTTTTGGGACCATTGACATTTATACAGCGATCAGTGCTATGAAATGCACTGATTACTGTGTAAATGTCACTGGCAAGGAAGGGGTTAACAATAAGGGGCGCTCAAAGGGTTAAGAGTGTCCCCTGGATAGTGTTTCTAACTGTATGGGGGCCGGGCTGAGTGGGGGAGGAGAGTGATCACCGCTCCAATATACAGGGAGCATGCAATCACACTCCTCCTCCCCTGTCAGAATGGAGAACTGTTGTTTACACACACAGATCCCCGATCTGTCACTGTGGGGGAGCAATAGCGGGTAGCCGGCGAACATCAAGTCCGCCCTACCCGCTCTCTGGCTCCCCCTCTACAAAGTGAGAGCGCGCCCACTATCCGTGATCGTGCAGCAGCCATTGGGTGACGGCGATATGCGATATCGAGCCAAGTTGCCGCCGTCAATCCACAGCGGGCGGATGGCAACTGGTCAAGCTAAAACTTCCCTTTGCACCAATCATTAGGCATAATATCTGAAACTACTCCACCACTGATATCTAACTCTTATAAGACTCTCAAAAATCTACCCAACCAATCCATCCCATTGATGGTGTCAAAGTGGTAAACTTGGCTCACTATTAGATATTATGTGGCCTTGCAAATCACTTCAATCATATTGGAACAAGATCTTTACCCTGATATCTGAGATCCTTGACAGGCCGATCAGCCCTAATGCCAAAATTGCTCTACTTCATCTGAGCCTTGAAAACATCCCTACCAAATCTAGAGGTATTATTGTGCATTTACTTCAAGCGACAAAACTCAATATTATCAATGTGATATGGAAAAAAGGTTTGCTCTTAGAAACCTTAACTATGCAAATTTTCTGTACTCTTGGTCTTTATGGTTGCACAGTCCTAAATGTACAGTTTTATTCTGAAGGCTCAAACAGAAATGGAATATATAAATATACATATAAGTATATAAATCCTATTTAGACTGGTATCTTGACTTCCCCCCAGTTGTTATTCTATCCCTATCCCTTCCCCTCCTATCTGCCCCCCTCCCCCAATACCCTATTCCTACTCCCCCCCCCACCCTGCTCCTCGCCCCTTGAGTTTACGCCCTCAATAGAGGTTTGACATAGACTATGCACCCTTCTCAGCCCACTATCGTAACTTTTACCTGTATTGCATCACTGTTGTAGACTCATCATGTGCCATTTTGTATAAACTTGAACTTGTATGTTTCACCTGCTTTTTGTACGTGTTTAAAAAAACGCAATAAAAATAGTTTGAACATAAAAATAAAAATCTGTGCTTATGAGAGCTCAAAATCATTTGATCAAGCTTTACTGTATATCATTTGATTGAGTTTAAAGGCTACGTACACCTTTTAGGAAAAAATAATAAATGCACATATTTTTGGAGGTAAAAAATGTTGCATTTTTTTTTTATTGCTACCGGAGCCTGCAATCAGTGGATTTCAGAGCTATTGTATTATGACAAGTGGTGGGTTTCTCTGCCATCAGAATACAATGATTGGTGCTGGCAGCTAAAGCCTCTGGCAGTGATTGAACAAAAAAACCTACATGCTGGTTCTACTGAATTCCATCGATATTTTATTTTGAATTCAGTAGAACCAGCCTGCCCAAAGATGAACCAAAATTAATCCAGTTCCTGCTGAACCAGCCAAATTTATATCCATCTATGGCCAGCTGAAGACTTCTCAAATGTCCTGTTGGAGAATCCAGGACATATGAGAACACAGCAGCTAACTAAGTCCACCATGTTCCACCAGCAATACCATCTCAAACGTTACTATCTCTGTGTACCTGGGAGAGTTGGGCGTTCTCCCATGTTGTGTTTCAGCAGTTTTTCTTACATTATCTATGATATAAAATAAACAAAATAGACAGCAGAGGGATTCATAACCTCGCACAGTGGACACAGCATATGTGCAAACCCAGGAACTCAGGTTAGCACAGATGCAGTTTTGTTGGGGTTCCTAGGAACTATCAAATGGTTTAATACTCCCACTTTAACTATGGGTAGATTACCTTCATTTAATGCAGAATATCCACGTCTATCAAACATTAAATACCTTCTTTGCATGCACAGTTTCTATTTTCTAACATTCATGGGAAGTGTCTTATTAGGGCATAACATAGGTGGACTGTTTTTCCTTAGTAATGTTCCACAGTGGGTTTTCCTTGTTAATTGTGAATTCTTGCTGGAGATTTAACAACTGGCACTTATCGGGTTGAATACAATAGAAATTTTGCACACTGCAATAATGCAAAATACCATCAATGTTTCATTTAGCTAGAACCTATGTGACCTTTGCTTTACATAACATTTCTATATATGAGCATGTGATCTTCATTGCAAGAAAGAGGTACTGTAGTTGTTAACAAAAAATGGCCTCTACTGTCTGTGCCTTAATGTGGGAGAATTTTCTCCTGTACCTGGCAGAGAAAAAATAGTGGTGAGGAAACCATGGCATTTTCTGAAGGTCAACAATGGCAGCCTCTAAGTTGTTTTTAGGAAATGTACTCCCTAGGTAAACTTATGAAGCCCATTTGTCATCCACGCATCACATTGGGACATGCGATTGGGGACAGGATGGGTCCATGTATGGTGACCTACATGTGATTTGATTTTTCCAATGACTAGTGTGTACCAAGATATTTTTATTGGTGATTGGTCACAGCGATCACATGCTACTGACAATGAGCCGGTTCAGTGCTTAGTCATCGCCTCTATCTGGTGGACACAGACGGTGACATATTGTGCTGCTGCACGAGGGACACATTCTGGGAAGATATCATGACATCCTCCCATTAACAATGCTCCTGCTTGGCCGTCACTGTAATATATGCCAGGCGGAGTGGTGTTAAGGGCCTGGCAACAAACAGTCCACCATAAAGTTTCCCACACAGGGCACCTTCTCCAGTTTCAGCAGAATACAAACACTGGAAAATGCCGAGCCACCTGGCTCATAAGCTCACTTGGCTTTAACTGCAGCACCATGCTGCACCTCTTACCATCCTCTCTGACTGTTGTTCAGCTCTCCTGGATACTTGGCTCTCTAGCCTTTAGTCACAGCCCACCTCTGGCCTATGGATTGGGATTCTCCTGACTCCTGGAATGAGACCTGCTGTCTCTTGGCTTCTGGTTGGGCACCTCTGACCCCTGGGTGAGACTTTCCATCTCCCACAGTCTCCAAACTGGAAGCTCTGAGCTATCCTCAGACCAGAGTATATATCAACTCTGCGCACCTGTGTACTCAGCCAAGTTGCCGGTGTCTAGCAAAACTCAGACACAGTATTAAATGTTCTGATGTGAAATTACAAAATTCAGAGAGAAAAAACAGCGCTTTCTCTGCTGAGATATGATAGTTCTGAACCTCGCATTAATCCTTAATGTGAATCCTGCTTCACATTCTATATTCTCACAGTGACAGGGCCTCTTGCTGTCACAATATATATTGCTGTTATTGCCTTGAATACTTTAAAGTGTATTTTATTTGGATTACTTTGGAAACTGTTTTTTTTTTTTTTTAAATAATTTTTCTGATTTAAAAAAAAATTTTTCAAAAACACAAAATATGCCTTTAGTTTGTTGTTAATACTAAGATTTTAAGTTTACATCAATTTGTTTTACTTAGATAATACATGAATTGAATCAGCCATTCGAGGCCTGCAATTGACACATTTTGCAGCTAAAGAGATCTTCATCAAAACGCAATGAGTCAAGTAGTGCACAAACCGTTTAAGTGCTCCGAGTGCCAGAAAAGTTTTACTTTTAAGTCTCAACTTGATGTTCACCACAGGATTCACACTGGACCGAAGCCATTCAAATGTTCAGAATTAGCAAGGGCTTCTCACAACCGTGTACTCTTACTATACACCAGAGAATTCACGCAGGGGGGAGCCATTTACATGTTCAGAATATGGCAAGTGCATTACACAACTTCATACTTTTACTGTACACAAAATAATTCACACAGGGGAGAAACCATTTAAATATTCAGAATGTAGTAAATGCTTCTGAACAGAAAGTCATCTTGCTGTTCACCAGAGACAGCACACAGGAGAAAAACCATTTAAATGTTTAGAATGTGACAAGTGCTTCTTAGAACATTCCCATCTTACTCAACACCAGAAGACTCACACAAAAGAGAAACCATTTAAATGCTCAGAATGTGACAAATGCTTCTCACATAGTCATCATCTTGCTGAACACCGGAGAATTCACACAGGAGAACAAACATTTAAGGCTCCATTTACACGGGATGCTGTTTCAACCTCCCCTGAACATTTTATCTTGACAGCTAGAAACCGGCATCTAACATGTCCATTTTGCCACGTTTTGCATGCTGTGTTTAGCAGCATTCGCGTCTAGGAGCGTTTTTGGAAAAAAATATATATATATATTTTTTAATGGAAAGGCCTGTAAACGAAATGCTCCTAGACACGAGTTACTGCGTTTAGATGCATTTATAAGCTGTTTGGTGTTTCAAATGCCTCTGAATTGGCGTCTGAACCCTTTTTTTGTGTTCCAAAAAAAGCCTCTAAACGCAACTGCCTGGAAACGACCTTAAATGACCCTGTGTAAATATACTGATAAGATAACATAGAGAAGAGGGCAGGGGCAGCTGAAAAAAAACGCCCAAATGCCTCTAAATGTCTGTTTACCAGCAGCAGTGAAAATGAGGGCTAAATGTTCAGAATGTGACAAATGCTTTTTATGACATACTCATCTTACTAGATACCAGAAGATTCACACAGGAGAGAAGCCATTTATATGTTCAGAATGTGACAAATGCTTCTCACAAAGTAATCCTCCTTGCTGAACACCAGAGAATTCACACAGGAGAGAAGCCATTTACATGTTCAGAATGTGACAAGAACTCCTCACTAAAACAGTTATTTCCCACCAGAAAGACTCACACAGGAGAGAAACCATTTAAATGTTCAGAATGTGATAAGTACTTCTCTCATAGGCAAACTCTTGTTCAGCACCAGAAGACTTTTTAAAAAAAGCTTTTTAAATGTTCAGAATGTGACAAGTGTGTCTCACTAAAAAAATAATCTTGGTAACACCAGAAGATTAACACAGGCGAAAAAACATTAACCGCTTGAGATCCGCGCTATAGACGAAAGACGTCTACAGCGCGGATCTGAATCTCCGGGTGGACGTCCATGGACGTCCGCCCCTTTGCACACCCCCTGCGCGCACTCACAGGTGGCAGCGGCACGCGCGGCCGCCGCACGCTGCATGGGCGTGCCCGCGGGTCGGGCGGACTCGATGTCCGCTCCTGACCCGCGATCCCCTGCAGAGCTGTAGAACGGGGAACCGCCAATGTAAACACGGCGGTTCTCCGTTCTGTGAGAGGGGGACAAGCAGATCTACTGATCCCTGTCACTGGGATCAGTTAGATCTGTCATGTCCAGGCCAACCCATCCCCCCCACAGTTAGAACACACCCAGGGAACATTGTTAACCCCTTCACTGCCCCCTGCAGGTTAACCCCTTCACTGCCAATGACATTTACACAGTAATCAGTGGACATTTAAATTTCTGATCGCTGTATAAATGTCATTGGTCCCAAAAAAGTGTCAAAAATGTCCGACATGTCCCCCCCAATATCAAAGTCCCGATAAAAATCGCAGATCGACGCCATTACTAGTAAAAAAAATAAATAATAAAAACGCCATAAATCAATTCCCATAGTTTGTAGACGCGGTAACTTTTGCGCAAACCAATTAATAAACGCTGATTGCGATTTTTTTTTACCAAAAATATGTAGAAGAATATAAATCAGCCAAAACCGATGAATCATTTTTTTTATATATTTTTTTTTGGATATTTATTAGAGCAAAAAGTAAAAAATATTGTTCTTTTTTCAAAATCGTCGCTCTTTGTTTGTTTATAGCGCAAAAAATAAAAACCGCAGAGGTGATCAAATACCACCAAAAGAAAGCTCTATTTGTGTGGAAAAAAAGGACATAAATTTTGTTTAGGTACAACGTCGCACGACCGCGCAATTGTCATTCAAAATGTGACAGCGCTGAAACCTGAAAATTGGTCTGGGCACGAGGGGGGTTTAAGTACCCAGTAAGGAAGTGGTTAAAATGTTCTAAATGCGGCAAGTTCTTTTCACGAAATGATCATCTTACTCAACACCAGAAGACTCACATTACAAAAGCCGTTTAAGTGTTCAGGAGGCGGCGAATACTTCTTGACCAAGTCAAATTTACTCAACACCAGAGAATTCACATAGAAGAGAGATGATCTATCTGTAAATGTGACAAGAGCTTATCAAATAAGACAAATCTTGCACAACACCAAATGATCCACACCAAAGTGAAATCATAAGCATATTGACAGCGTAGTTTATTCTCACACACCAGAGGATACACATAGGAGAGAAGCCATTTAGATGTTCAAAAACATTCTTCTCCAGTATCCTTTTCAAGCCTCATGCCTCTTCCTTCTCTGCCAAGATCTTCACTACATGGCCTGTTCTGTTCCTTGCAGCCTTCATTGCACAACTATGTTGGACCCACATATTGACACCAGAGAATTAACACACACAAAAAGCTGTGTGAAGACTGTGGCAAGGATGTCTCATGCAAAGCAGATCTTAAGCAATATTAAGTAATCTACACTAGACAGAGACCTTGTTAATGAATGTGATAAATATTTGAAATTAAACTCTGATCCAACATCAAAATCCTTATCAAGAAATTAAGCCATATCAAAATCTAGAATATTTTAAGTGTTTTATAAAACTGTCCCATCTGCAATCACATCAGAAGGGTCATTAGGGAGAGACAAAGCCATACCTGCAAGCATAAAACATTTTGAATATGTTTTTTTTTTCATTTTACACATACAATTGAGAACTCTTTAATAAAGTTTTAGGCGCTCATTAAATTGTAAAGATGCACAAAAACATAATTACATTTTATAGACATTTACAACATAAACAGTTTTCCTGCAAAATCACTCATCCTTTTTTTTCATCCATCAATTAAAACTTAAAATAATGATTTGAAACGTTATGGTAAAATGTCTGATCTAACTCAGACTAATGATTTTAACTCTTCCTTACTATATCCTAAAGAAAAACATTGGCAGGACTTTGGCTTTACATAGTTAGTCACAGCATTGATATCTTGATTACAGATGGAGTGCCTGGCTTCTTGAATACTTTCTTGGATATTCCAGCAGTGAAATGTTCTCTCTGTCTGGCCATCTTGAATTTTAGGTGCATCCCTCCACCCCCACCCCTTTCTCCATAATATTATATTTACAAAAATGATCTTATGAAGAGTGACAACAATGCATAACAAGGCCAGCAAATTTGGAGATGCAGAACAACATATAGATAACTCTCCAGAAAAGATCCTAAGCAACTGAAGGAATAGTTAGAGAAGCAGTAGTTATGCAATCATAGCAGGAAAGTGATACTTAAAATATTAAGGGATTAGTAAAAATATTAAAAGCCCTCTTAATGTATTTGTAGTGCTCTGGGGTTCTAGGTGCATAGGAGTGAGTTGTTTGCAGCACTGGGATTCTGCGCACACAGGATTGTCACTTGCAGCAATGGTCAACACACACATTTGCCACAACCCCCCCCCCCCTCAAATATGGGGAAACCAGCACTTTAATACTCAAAACGACCAAAGGGGTATAAACTCCCCCCCCCCCCAACACCGTTTACACACACAACTGGTAACGACGTTCACTGTTAGGACACACGCGTCTTAGGGTCACGACGTTTGTTGAGTGAGGATACGTGGATCTTGGGGTCTCGTGATGTTTATGTAATTCTCCCGAAAATTATAAAAATGATTAGGGAATTATAAAATTCATAGTGAAAGGACGATACTAACGTATTGATGACGAAGAGATTGATAAGGAAGTCAACGAATCCTAGAAAAGACCTCTCAATAGATATACAACAAGACGTAGAGGT
>BLSH010095730.1:261961-273257 GCA_018402905.1 Glandirana rugosa
AGACACGACAACGAGACTCCTGTCTATCGTCTTTAATCTCTAAAGTTTATGGCGACGAAACTCAACGTCTAGTTTGAGACGAATTTTGTTGCTAGCGGTGCTAGCACGAGTTGCTAGTCTAAGTATTTGAAATCTCTAATTTCTGCTATCTGTCCTCAGAGCAACAGCACAGACAGCAGTAGTAAAGTAATCTATCTCAGGATGCAGGATCAGGTCTTAAAATGTCTCAAATCTGTCCCTCACGCAGTCAGCTACCTTTCCCTACACTAACCCAAGGAGCATGTGACTGCAGCACTGTGACTCCAGCTTATAAAGAGGCTGGGTCACATGATGCACTGGCCAATCACAGCCATGCCATTAGTAGGCATGGCTGTGATGGCTTCTAAGGGCAAACCAGTGAAACGCTTGTTGATTGGCTGCCCTGCAGCTTCTCAACACGTGGAGTAAAATAGCAGAACCCCGGACCGAACCCGAACGATTTTTGAAATGTCCGGGTCCGTGCCACGGACACCCGAAAGTTCGGTACGGTCCGGGTTCGCTCAACACTAATCAAAAGCAGCATGGGCCTCTTGTGTCCATTGTAAATGGGTGTGTTGATGGGTCAGCTGGGTGATAGGAGCAATGATGCCAGAAAAGTTTTTGATAAATCTCCAAAAAAAAATTGCGAACCCCACAAATCTCTGGACGCCCTTTTTGTCGTTGGGGGCTGGCCAATCTGTGGAGATGAATATAACCCAGAAATTGAATGGTCATCTTTTCATAGTCACATTTTTCTGCTTTTGCGTAAAGTTCATGATTTCTTAGTGTGAGCAAAATCTTCTTAACGTGAACTCTGTGCAGTTCCTAGGTAGCAGAAAAAATAAGAATTTCGTCCAGGTAGACAATCTGGAAATTATCTAGAAATGATCTGAAAATATTATTCACAAAATGCTGAAAAGTGACTGGAGCATTACATAGTCCAAATGGCATAACTAGGTATTCGAAATTCCCAAAGCGTGTTCGAAAGGCTGTTCTCCACTCGTCTCCTTCCCATATGCGTACCATGTTATATGCCCCTCGTAAGTCCAGTGTGGTGAAGATCTGGGCATCACGGAACCTTTGAAAGAGCTCAGGGACAAGAGGCAGGGGGTAACCGTTCTTGATGGTGATTCTTTTGATCTCTCTGTAATCCACACATGGCCTGAGGGTATGGTCTTTCTTTTGTACAAAGAAGATCCCTACACCAGCTGGAGAGGAGGAGGGACGAATTCCCTTTTCCAGGTTCTCTTTAATGTATTGATGTAAAGTCTCTAACTAGTGGGAATATCCGTCTGAAAGGGATTTCGGCACTTGGAAGCAATTCAATTGGGCAATCATAAGGGTGATGAGGAGGTAATGTCTCTGCTTTTTTTCTTGTCAAAAATGTCCAAGAATTCGTGATTAGATTTGAGCGAACACCTGGATGTTCGGGTTAGGCGGGTTCGGCCGAACTTTCAGGAAACGTTTGGGTTCGGTACCGAACGTTATCCAAACTTGACCCCGAACCCCATTGAAGTCAATGGGGACCCGAACTTTTCGGACAAAAATTACTGAAAAAAGTCCTGGAAATTGCTAGAGTGCTGCAAAAGGAAGAAAAAAGGGAGATGTTATTATATCTGCAATCTGTCCCTCAAAGCAGTAGTAATCTCTACCTAGTGCAGTATCAGATTGTTCTTTAATCAGATCATTCTGTAATGCAGGATGAGAGATCGTTCTGTAATGCAGGATGAAAGATCATTCTGTAATCAGATCTTTCTGTAATGCAGGATGAGATGTTATAGATCTACAATCTGTTCCTCAAAGCAGTAGTAGTAATCTCTACCTAGTTATTATCACTGCAATCTGTCCCTCACAGCGCCGGCAGCATCCTCTCCCTACACTAACCTGAGAGCATGTGACATGCAACACTGTGACTCCAGCCTCATATAGAGGCTGGGTCACATGATGCACTGGCCAATCACAGCCATGCCATTAGTAGGCATGGCTGTGATGGCTTCTAGGGAAAACCAGTGAAACGCTTGTTGATCGGCTGCCCTGCAGCTATTAAACATGCGTGATAAAATACCAGAACCCCGAATCCGAACATTTTTCTCAAACATTCGGGTTCAGATTCGGGACACGGACACCCGAAAGTTCAGTACGAACCCAAACTTTACAGTTCGGGTTCACTCAACTCTATTCGTGATAGGCCGTGGGAATAATCTGGCTGACATTTGAGGCTGGTTGGACAGTAAGACAGCTGGCTCAGGAGCAAGACAGCATTTGCGACAGTAAGTGGACATGAAGAGGATCTTCTCATTGATCCAATCGATTTTTGGATTGTGGGCCTGTAACCAAGGAATTCCCAAGATCACCAGAAACATTGGAGAGCAGAGGACTTCAAAGCAAAGAAACTCCTTGTGACCGGATCCCGTTGAGGTAAGTATGGGTACAGTCTCTTGGGTTATGGGCCCAGACCTGTGAATGGTCCCATCGGCCAAATGGACTTCAAGTTTTTGCTTCTCTAGGGCTTGTAATGGGATACAAAGTCTTTTTACTAGAGTAGAGTCCATAAAACAACTGCATGCCCCAAAATCAATGATTGCCGGTGTTTGGACCCTCCCTGCTGCCTCCTGTAACGGGACATGAAGAACGAGGTGAGACAGAGAGGCCCCAGAAACTTGGAAACACATAGGGCTATAGAGGGAAGACTTACTGGACCTCATGGGACAGTTGCGCAGGAAATGTCTGCCTTCTCCACAGTAGATGCAAAGGTCAGCCTGTCAGCAACAATGTCTCTCTTCTGGTGTTAAAGATGAACGCACTAGGCCCAACTGCATAGGTTTATCTTCAGAGATGTTTGCTGATGGTGGTACCGGAACAGGTGCAGGTACAGGAGGAACTTTAGGTAACATCCATGCTGGCTGGAATACTTGGGAGCGTTATGACCGCCGCTCCTGCAGGCATCTGTCAAGTTGGATGGACAGCTGAATACGACCCTCAAGAGTAGCGGGGGTCTGTACACTTGCCAACTCATCCTTGAGGGTTTCAGAAATTCCCAGCCGATATTGATGTTTGAGGGTGGCCACTTTCCACGGAGTATCTGCAGCCCACCTACGGAAGTCCACTGTATAATCCTCTGCAATACGCCGCCCTTGCCAGAATCTGCCCAATGGAGAGCAGATTCTGCAGTGGTCGTGCATTGCGGATCATCATAAAGCAGAGACATGGCTTCGAAAAATGCATCCGCAGAAGTGATGGCAGGATCCTTTTGCACCAATAGATGGTGGGCCCAGGACTGAGGTTCATCGGATAACAGAGAGATGATGAACCCCACTTTCACAGTCTCTTGATAGAAAGTCCTTGGCTGTAGGGCCAGGTAAAGCAGGCAAGCATTATTAAATGGCCTGAATTTCCTCCGCTCACCCATGAAACATTCCGTTGTGGAGACCCTTGCTTCAGGAGGTTGTACAACCACAGTGGGGGCTTGAGCAGACTGTTCTTGAGCTGAAGATTGGGCAGGTTGATGTGCAGGAGCTGTAGCAGGTGATGTGGTCAGATGCTGTAAACGTCCTTCCAGCTGGAAGTAACCATCCTGTAGCCTTGTTACTGCCTGGGTTAGGGCCGAAACTTGCTGGCACAGGGCCTCGAGTGGGGAAGCACCTCCGTTGGCCTCTGACATACTGGCTGCACGATACTGTCAGTTACCTGGTTGGAGGCCAAAGTGTAGATTGGGCTTTCCTTGCAGCTAGGTGCAAAACGCTAGACTTGTGCATGGCTGAAAAATTTGTTTGTTTTCGTATTTTTTGTTTTTTTGGAAATTTGCGGTAATTCGGAAATTTGCGTAATTCGCCAATTGCGGTAATTTGGAAATTCGGCATTCGGAACAGCCGAAAATCCAAAATTCGGAAATCTGAAAATTTGAAAATAAGAAAGAACATTTGAAATAATAACTAACTAATAAATAACTATTACATTGTAGGTATTGCAATTTCCTTGAAAATATGGCTGTCAGTGATACATTTCAAATTTAAGTTCACTAACAACCAAATTTTCAAGGAATTTCCAATACCTATAATTTAATAGTTATTTATTATTATTTCAAATGTTCTTTCTTATTTCCGAATTTCGGAAATTCAGAAATTGGGAAAAAAGAAAGAACATATGAAATAATAATAAATAACTATTAAATTATAGGTATTGGAATTTCCTTGAAAAGTTGGCTGTTAGTAAACTCAAATATGAAATGTATTAAATTTCATATTTGTGTTCACTAACAGGCAAATTTGTAAGGAAATTCCAATACCTATAATTTATTATTTCAAATATTCTTTCTTATCTCCAAACTTCCAAATTTCCGAAATTTGGAAATTCGGAAATAAGAAAGAACATTTGAAATAATAACTTGTTATTTCAAATGTTCTTTCTTATTTTTGAATTTCCAAATTTTCAAAATTCTGAAATAAAGAACATTTGAAATAATAATAAATAACTATTAGTTAGTTATTATTTCAAATGTTCTTTGTTATTTTTGAATTTCCGAATTACAGCAATTGCCGACTTACCGCTATTTCCGAATTAGTGTAATTGCTGAATTACCACAAATTACCGCAATTGCCGAATTACCACGAATTTCCAAATTTTCGACTCGGAGAAATGAAAATTCTGGAAAATTCGGAAATTCGAAATTTGTCCGCATTGCCGAAGTTTGAAAAATTCAGTAAAAACAAAATTCGGAACTAAACCAATTGCACAAGCCTACAAAGTACCCCCTGAAGGTGGAACAGGGAATGCTATGCCCGAAGAGACAGGGGTTACCGGCTGTGACAGGCTTGATGAGACGCCTGCAGAGTGGCACCAAGATGCACTGCTGGGCTGAAGTCCCTCAGAGTCACTGGAACACACATGGCAGCAAAGTGGGAGCTAGGAGCGGTGTCAGGAGCCAAGCCAGGAATCATACACAGGAGATCAGGCAGAAGACAGCAGGCAGAGTTGGGAGCAAGCCGGGTCATACACTGGAAGTAGGCAGGAAGCAGAGTCCAAAAGGCAGGTCGAGGGTCAAACACAAATCAGCAGGCAGGAGCAGAGTCACGAGACAAGCCAGGGGTCAAAGCCGGAAATATAGATCAGAGTGGTCAGGGCAAGCTGAGCCAGTAACCGAAGATCATGTATAATCAGGAGCAAGAACACAGAAGAACGCAGGGAAAGCTGAAGATCATCCTGCAACTAATAGTTCCCTTCACTGGCTTTTAATAGGGCACTGGGCGCCAACATCTGTCACGAATTGTGTGCGCTCAGTCATGTGCACTGGCACACGGATTCTGCCAGCCATTCTGGACCTTCCGCTCATGCGTGTTGGCGCATTCCTCCATGCCAATGGGGAATTCCTGTGATGCTGTCTTCCACGGACCATTCTCTGACAGTCACCAGAACCAATACCCGTTTGGTAGATTTTCCCTCTAATCATATTCTGGTAACAAACCAAAATTTGGGATGTTTTTTCTTTTACTCTTGGTGATAATGGCAAGCAGTACAAAGAGAAAGGGTGAACCTCCTTAATGAGGGCACAAACACAATAAAAACCGACTGGTGTTCTACTCCCTCTGCAGTCTATTAAAAACTAAAAAAAAGTTTTGCCTTATGTATACTTTACACTTAATACAACAGTCTAAATTCTGATCCATAAAATTCACCGCCTTCTACGGCTCTCTCTGGCTCTCTCGTTCCACCAGAATCGGCTTTGATCGGCTGTTCGTAACAGTAACTCTGAAGTGATGTCATAACATCACTTTTGATTTACTCAGGAAACCATCACAACATTTTTGAAAATTTAAAGCATTCAGAAACCACAGATCTTGGTGTTTTTGAATGCTTTTAAGTGCAGAGAAGTGATTTGGGGTCTTATAGGGTGTTTACATTCCTTGTGAAAGCTATAAAAGGGATAAAAAATTAAAGCAACAGTGTAAAAATAAAAAATAAAATAAATTAACATTGAAAAAAAGGATTTAAAGTGCTCCTGTTCTCCCATGCTTGCACACAAAGTTGAACACGCGCTTTGGTGCCACACGCACGCAAACAGCATAATCCTACCCATGTGAGGTATTGCCATGAAAGTCAAATCATGGACAGTAATTATATCACTAGACCTCCTCTGTAAATATAAAGCAGTAACATGTAAAGGCTTTTAAAGCGTTGCCTATGGATAGTAAAATCTTACGTCATTTGTCAGCGTTGCACGTTGCAATTTTAAAGCATGACATGTTTGGTATCTATTTACTCAGCGTAACTTCATCTTTTTATATTTTACATTAAAATGGGGTCATGTGTTTTATTTTTTATTTTACATTAAAATTCAAAACAGTGTATTTTTTCACAAAAAAATTGCGTTTGAAAAACCGCTACGCAAATACCATGTGACATAAAAAAAAAATTGCAAAACCCACCAATATATTCTCTAGGGCTTCTGCTTTAAAAAATATATAATGTTTGGGGGTTCTATGTAATTTTCTAGCAAAAAATACTGATTGTTACATGTGAACAAAAACAGAAAAGGCCCTGACTGAAAGTAGTTAAAGGCTAAGTTCACCTTTTAGGAAAAAAAAAATTAAATGCACATATTTTTGTAAGTAACAAATGTGTATTTATTTTTTTTACCTACAGGAGCCTTCAAAGCATTCCACCCCACAATCAGTGGGTTGCAGAGCGATTGTATTTTGACAGTAGGAGGTTTCCCTGTCATCACAATACAATGATCACTGCTGGCAGCTATAACCACAGACAGTGATTGAACAAAAAAAACCTACAGGCTGGTTCTACTGAAATTGAATGATTGATTTCAGTAGAACCAGCCTGGCCAAAGATGAATCAAAATTTGGCCAATTTCTTCTGAACCAGCAGAATTTTGATTTATCTATAGCTGTCTTTAGTCAGCTGAAGTCTTCTCAAATGTCTTCGATCTGTTGGAGGACCCAGGACATATGAGAACACAGCAGATAACGAAGCCCACCTGGTTCCACCAGCAATACCAGCTCTAACATTACTATCTCAGTCTACCTGGGAGATTTGGGTGTTCTCCCATGTTTTAGCAGTTTTTCTTACATTATCTATAATATAAAATAAATAAAACAGACAGCAGATAGATTCAGAACCCCCCACAGTGGACACAGCATATGTGCAAACCCAGAAACTCTGGTTAGTACAAATACTGTTTTCACTGTGTGAGGTTCTGAGGATGGTTTAATACTATCACTTTAAATACGGGTGGACTACCTCCATTTACTGCATAACATCAGTGTCTATCAAACATTAAATACCTACTTTCCATGCATACTTTACATTTTGTAACATTCATGGGAAGTGTCTTATTAGGGCATAACTAGGGTTGCCACATCATCCCTTTAATCCAGGACACATATGAATTACACAGGTTCTTCTGAGGCTAATTTAATGCAGATGAGGCACCAAGTGAGTTTAATTACCACCTTAATCAGCCACATAACCTGTGTAATTAATATGTGTCCTGGATTAAAGGTATGATGTGGCAACCCTAGGCATAACATAGGTGGACTCTATTTCCTTAGTAGTTCTACGCAGTGTGGTTTCCTTGTTAATCCTGCCATCTTGCTGGAGATGTAATAAATGGGACTTGTCTGGTTGAATACAATATAAATTTTGCACAGTCCAATAATATATAATTCAATCAATGTTTCATTTAGTTAGAAACCATGTGATCATTGCTTTACGTCAGATATACAGAAGGTTTATTTTCATTGCAAGAAAGAGGTGTAGTTGTTAACCAAAAAGAATGTGATTAACAATGAGATAGAATCCCTTTAAATAAGATCCTCTACTGTCTGCCCCAATGTGGGAGATTTCTCTCCTCTTCCAGTCAGGAAAAAATGATGTGAAAATTCTCCAACAGGTACACGATCAGTAAAAAAAAGTTTAGAAATGGTTTCCCATTATATGCTAATTTTTGGAAAAGAACAGAATTATGCTTTTGAGTATGTTGAGTTCAGAGTTTCTCTTAACCACTTAAGGACCGGAAGGATTTCCGATTTATATTCTTCATCATATTTGCGATAAAAAAAATCGCAATCGGCGTTTATTGATTGGTTTGCGCAAAAGTGGTCGCGTTTACGGATGATGAGGATTCATTTTTGGGGTTTTTATTTTTTTTTATTTTTTACTAGTAATGGCGGCGATCTGCGATTTTTAGCGGCACTGCGATATTGCAGTGGACATGTCGGAACATTTTGACACTTTTTTGGGACCATTGGCATTTATACAGCGATCAGTGCTATAAAAATGCACTGATTACTGTGTAAATGCCACTGATTACTGTGTAAATGCCATTGGCAGTGAAGGGGTTAACCTGCAGGGGGCGCTCTAAGGGTTAACTATGTTCCCTGGGCGTGTTCTAACTGTGGGGGGACAGCCCTAGCAGGGGAAGGGAAGTGGTCACAGCCTTCACGTACAGGAAGGCTGTGATCACAGCCCTTCCCCCTCACACAGAACGGAGGTCCGTGTTTACTTACACGGACCTCCGCTCCTTCGCTCCAAGGGGGCATCGCGGGTGGCCGGCGGCAATCGAAGCCACCGCACCTGCTCCCTGGCCCTCCCCGGACACAGTGAGCATGCGGGCGTGCCGCCGGCGGCGCGCGCGCGCGCTCACTGTGCGCGATCTGGCGGCCGCCGTCATATGACGGCGATTCGCCTTACAGCGCCACTTTGCCGCCGTCAATTGCCGATTGACGGTCGGCAAGTGGTTAAAATCTGATACGCACATTTGGAAACAGGATTGATAGACAATTTTTATAAGGGTACTCATGGACAGGAAACATCATCCCTAAGTAATAATTGAAGAAACAATTTTTCTTCCGTGAAGGTTACCATTGGGGTCCAGTATTTCCTACACATGTTTCAATGATTAAAAGGAAGCAACAGCCCACTCCACAGAAATGTTCTAGCTGTGTGACAAAATAAGTATTCTAAAAGTAAAGGACCTTTTGTTCCATTTAATCTATACTGAGAGAAACATGGATGCTGCCATTATTGACTCTTCATTTCTTAAAAATGCTACTTTCTTGGCTGTCATTTTGATTCTCTGGCTTCAAATGCATTGAGTCACAAACACAATACAGGTAGGGACTTCTGACTTTATTGCACAGCACACTAGTTGTTGGTCAGTGGCTCTGAATTTCTTTAAGCTACTGGGTTAGCATAGTAATAAGGAAACTGGAATTTTCAGAAGGTCAACAATGGCAGCCAACTAGTTGATTTTTAAAAAAAATTGCTCCCTAGGTAAACTTATGAAGCCCATTACTCATCCAACCATCGCATTGGGACATGCAATTGGGGACAGGATGGGTCAGTTTATGATCACCCTACATGTTATTGGTGTTACCCGTTACATCTGAGATTTAATATCTCTTCATATATGATTTGGGATAAATGAACGTTCTTTGACCATAAGTGAAGGCTTCAACACAACAATAACATGTATTAGTAAATAGTAGGGAGGTCTAAAAATTGTAGAGCACTCTGTCTATTATGCCTTGCACATGAAGAAACACATAAGTTAAACTATAGGAAAAAGGTTATATTTCTTAAAACAACCACATACAAAAAGCCAAACACATAAAATATAAGACCATCAAATAGACCATAGTTAACCATGCTGCTGCACAGGGCAGCCCCATCCTTCTGACTACCATTCAAAGAGAGTGCGTCTCCTTCCCTCTAGTCTGGGTATATCATTCTAGGTTGGTGCCTCATTGGTTGGCCTGGAATGTACCTGATTGGTGGGCCTCCCTATTCCTTTATGATTGACTAATCCTCAATCCCTATAGTTTGCCTAAGTCAACCCCCTTTAATGCAACTACATTTTCAGGGAATTTGGGTAGTGAGGACAGGTTGGCCACCTTCATTGCATATCTAAATGAGGGATCCTTTGAAGTGAATATTTTTAGAACAAAGAGGTCTGGGTCCCATTGTTTAGATAAACAAGTATAGGCCCCAAAGCATCTTAGAAAAGCCTTTTCACATGCAGGCGTAGTACCGTATTTTTCAAACCATAAGATGCACTTTTTTTCCCCCAAAAAGTGGAGGAAGGTCTCCCTGCGTCTTATGGTGCGGATACCTGAAAAAAATCCTTCCCCCCCCCCCTCATCGCCGCCGGAAACCCGCATTACACTGCGGGCTCCTGGACACCATAGAGCGCTGCTCTGATCTCACACAGTGGGAAGACTGAGCAGCCCCAGTGGCCGAATGAAGTACTGCGGCGGCAGCGGCTGGAGCTGCTCTGTCTTCTATCTGAATGGGATCTGGCTGCAGAGTGGAGCTCCACTAGGCGCAGTGTGATGACATCATCCCAGCGCGGTGGTGGCAGAAGATTTGAATCTCCCTCTCAGCTCTGTCAGGCTGCATTTCATGGACACAGGTGTGGCTGTATTTTATGGACTCTGGTATGTGCTGTATTTTATGGACACTGGTATGTGCTGTATTTTATGGACACTGGTATGTGCTGTATTTCATGGACTCTGGTATATGCTGTATTTCATGGATCTGGCATGTGTTGTATTTCATGGATCTGGTATGTGCTTTATTTCATGGATCTGGTATGTGCTGTATTTTATGGATCTGGTATATGGCTGCACTGGTAAATATTTTAGTACACCATTTGGTTCAGAATATTTTTTTTCTTGTTTTCTTCCTCTAAAACCTAGGTGCGTCTTATGGTGTGAAAAATACGGTCATTAAGATATTACTAGAGTTGAGCGAACACCTGGACGTCAGAGGGTTCGGAGGGTCCGTACGAACTTTGGGAAAAAGTCCGGGTTTGGCACCGAACGTTGCCCGAACATTATCCCGGACCCCGAACCCCATTAAAGTCGAACTTTTAGGCACAAAAATGGCTGTAACAAAGTCCTGGCAAATGCTAGAGGGCTGCAAAAGGAAGTATAATGGGGGTAAGAGTAGGGAAAGTGCTCTACAACACGGATTTTCAAGCTGAAATTACCCCAAGCCCCAGGCCCTATTACAAGCCCGTTGCAAGCCACGGTTTGGGCCTGAAAAAGGGTTTCAAGCATGCCTGGGAGGCTTGGGAGACTGCAGGTCCACAAGCGAGTTGAGATCATTATAGAATTACTGGCATAAAAAGTGTGGTATTCTGCGTGGATCCAAAATCTCCTTCTTTTGTTCTTTTTTTTATAAGACTTGGTTTACCACATGATTTTATAAATGGTCACGTCGGTATATGGTCTAGGTATTTTATGTCGTGTATGGTCTAGGTACTTTA
>BLSH010095750.1:15819-32446 GCA_018402905.1 Glandirana rugosa
TATGACACGTACCCTCACCTCGTGGCCCCTCGTTCGCTTACTGAGGATTTTCACAGTTTGGTGAGAGATGACGAGTGAGTGTACTGTGGTCGTTTGTAATCTATTTGTCCATATTGTGGTCGTTTGTCATCTATTTGTCCATATTGTGGTCGTTTGTCATCTATTTGTCCATATTGTCGTCGTTTGTCATCTATTTGTCCATGTTCTGGTCTTATTATTTACGTCGATATAAGTTGGACGAGATTCCCTCTCTCAAAAAACCACTTACGTCGAAAATTGTGTGAGACCGTTTCATCATATACGAGTGATTCACTTCCCCCCTCTCCTTTACTTCTCAGCCAGAGTGTGTTAAAAGCTGCATTCACCAAAAAACTCTCTCCCTTAGAGCAGGTTGAATATAGCTGCATTTATTATTCTGGTCTTGTACCTGTTTATCTACTGTTTGCTGCTGTTATACCTGTTTATCTACTGTTTGCTGGTGTTATACCTGTTTATCTACTGTTTGCTGGTGTTATACCTGTTTATCTAATGTTTGCTGGTGTCATGTGAGTGAGCAGTAGAGAGTGGTTTGACACTTTTAGGAGTCATTCGCTTGCTCCCCGGTGCTCCACTCCCATGCACAGTATATAGATATAGATACATTGGTAGAGTCATAATTGATATACTTTATTATTTACTGATGTGTGACATTTGTTGAGTTGTGAGAATTATTTGATGGGCCGGACTTCACCCTAGTGAGTCAAAGAGCTTCATAAAATATATTCTAAGCACTTTTTATTTATCTCAATCTTGTGTATTCCATTACTGTGTCAATACTTAAAGGGGAACACAATAATACTTGTACCCAGCATTACCAGGTGTGCCAAAGAGGACTGAGACTGTTATTGGGGGTGAGAGGCAGAGTAATGGCTCCTGTGGGGGTGGCGCTACATTTACATATTTTTATTGGATGTTTTATAGCAGAAAGTAAAAATATTGTTTTTTTTTCCAAAATTGTCATTTTATTTTTGTTTATAGCACAAAAAATAAAAACTTCAGAGGTGATTAATCCACCAAAAGAAAGCTCTATTTGTGGGACAAAAGGACACCAATTTTGTTTGGTTACACCGTCGCACAACCGCGCAATTGTTAGTTAAAGTAACATAGTGCCGTATTGCAAAAGATGGCCTGGTCATTAAGGGGGTAAATTCATCCAATTACACATTTCCCCGTCTCTATTACATTTTGGTAATAAACCCCCCATCATATCTGGGAGGCCAACAAAGAGAGGCAGACGTTCCCGTGGCACTGCGAGGGGGCCAGCAGCGTTTGTGTCCACAGGCAAAGGTGGACGTGGTCAGTCCTCAGGCAGGGCATCATTTCCTCTTTTTAGTGATGGTGCCCGTGCTATCCAGCCACAGCATGCAGAGGAGGTGGTGGACTGGCTTACTAAACCCTCCTCATCCTCATCCTTATTCATCCAAGCACAGACAAGTGCACAGTCCCCTGCAGCTGCCAGAGTGGCTAAACCTGCCTCCTTGTCCACAGCTATTCCTGCCATTGCCCCAGCATCAGGCATGGAGGAGTCAGCTGAGTTATTTGACCACCGCGTCAGCCACTTGCTCCTTGGTGAAGCCCAGACATTACTGGGTTCAGATGTTGGTTCTGAGGTTAAAGAAGGCAGGAACATGAGCCTACAGAGAGAACACTGGTACACAAATTGGCATGAGGAGGGAGGGGATGATGATGATGATGATGAGGTCACTGACGCAACTTGGGTGCCGGATACCAGGCCTGTCTTAATGCAAGGGCACCCTTGGGCACTGCCCAGGGGCCCCAGGTGCATGGGGGCCCCATTATAATCTTACATTACATCATACTTGCCAACTGTTCCAGGTCTTCTTGGATAGTCACTCTTTTTACTAATCTTTCCCAGGATTGCCAGTGTCCCAGAACCTGTAATTTGCCCTCCTGATCCTAGTATCTTGCCCTCCTGATCCCCTCCCCCTATACTGTGCCCTTTGTGTTGTTTTAGTCTTTTATTTATGGCATGTTTTTATTGAACGTACTAATAAATATATGTTTAATTCTATTAACTATTTATACTTTAATTCTTGAGAGCATGTGCATAAATTTGGGGCAGCCTGGTAGGGGCCCCAGTGCATTACTTTGCCCAGGGGCCCATGATGCTATTAAGACGGCCCTGCCGGATACAGCAGAGGAGGAAAGTGAGGGGGAGGCACAACTACAACAAGGCAGGATGACCTCCAGAGGCAGCCATCATGGAAGAGTGGTTTCAATATGAAAACTTTGCCTCAAGCAGATCAAGCGTGGCAAAAATACCAGCCATTTGGGTACCACATGCTTGACAAGGCATTTAACCTCCCAGCACTCCGTCCATTGGCAAAAGCACCTAAAAGCCACACAAAAGGAACCCAATTCTTCTCCTCACTTCTCACCTTTCAGGTCTAACCCCACTATCTCATGACCTCTCAGCAACCTCCACTGACAGAGATGATGGTATAGCAAAGGGTGTCACAGGTCCTTGCAGCATGTTTGCCAGCAGCACATCACCAGCTGTAGAGTATAGCAGGCAAATTACTTTGCTCCAGCTGCTGCGGTGAAAAGAAAAATACAGTCACTGCCACCCACATGCCCAACATCTAAATTCCAGCTTGTCAAAGCTACTGGCTTTACAACTTCTGCCTTTCCGTCTGGTGGATTTTTTCCTCTTCCGCGAATTTTCAGAATGTGCTGTACCACAATGGCAGGTTCCCAGTCGCTATTTCTTTGCAAGTACGGCCATTCCAGCTCTGTACCATCACGTGGAAGGCAATGTTGTGGCTTCATTGGGCAAGGCAGTAAGCCACAAGGTCCACCTTACTGCTGACATTTGGTTCACCAAGCATGGTCAGGGACAATATATTTTGTTCACAGCCCACTGGATAACCCTGCTTGCAACTAGGAAGGATGCAGGACAGGGCTCAGTGCTGGTGCTTGTTGTGCCACCACATCTTATAACGAGCTAGTTGGTTATAATACGAGATCTGTGCTCCACCCACCCCTCCTCTTCCTCCATGCCCTCCTCTGCTGAATTGTCCTATGAACCACCAGTACCCCCTAAGTGTTCAATGAGTCAGGCTGAAAGGTGCCATGCAGTGATTCAGGTGGTGTATCTAGGGGACAGGAGCTACGCTGGAGCAGAATTTCTTTCAGCTCTGCAGGGCCAGGCCCAGAGGTGGTTCACACCACGCCAGCTGGAGCCAGGAATGGTGGTGTGCATTAAAGGCACTAAACCCCTGTCCACCCTTCGTCAGGGAAGGTTGACAAGTGCCATAACCTGGCACATGTCCTCAATTTGGTGGTGCAGTGTTTATAAAATGGGCACCCAGGGTTGCAAGTTCTTCTGAAGCCGGCCAGAAGAATGTGTAGCCATTTCAGGCAGTGATACACAGCCAGCGTTCAGTTGGCTGAAATGATGCTTTATGCAGACACCATTCTTGTAACGCCACAGAACACACAAGAGGTGAAGGAGGAGGAGGAGGATTCTATTAGTTTTGGAGGCATTGAAGCAGAGGAAGACATACATGAAACCTTAAGGGATGGTTTTCCGTCCTCAGAACCCCCCACCGAGGGAGCAGAGGATAAAATATCTTGAGGACACCTTAAAGAGGAGTTTATGAAATGCCTTTCCAGACTCTGCTAGGTTACAGTCTCATGGAAAAGCTACTTTTGAGGCTTCTGTTGGTCAAGAGAGGAGTGATGGAGAAGCCACCTCAGTCATTCATTTCAACTTTTTTTAGTCCTTGGAGCCTAGGGGTGTCGGCTTCCACATCCCATCGGCAGCATCTGCATCATATTGTGGGAGATTATCTAGGGGTAAAAACAGACATGGAGAGCTTTCCAGTTGATGATCCACTGGGTTACTGGGTCATGAGAATAGACCACTGTCCAGAACTTGGCCAAAACTTGCTCAGTATGCTGGAGGTTTTATGACAGATAAAAGAGTGGGTCTGTCCACAGACTCCATTGACCGGCTGACATTTATCAAAATGAATCATTCCTGGATTAGCAGAAGCTAACAAGCCCCTGATGCCAATGTCGCCAATTAAGTGTTTTTGGGATATGGAATCTGTGCAAGACTGTCTGGGCTGCCTGGCTTTGTGGGTGTTGATTTCATCTGGAAGAAATTTTTGGTGTAGGTTTCATGGCCACAATTAGCACCCAAGGATGAATGTTTCCGCACCTGTTTGACCCCTTATAGGGCTATTTAGTAATCCGGCACTGTCTGTCACCATAACTCTAATCATGCTGGGAACGTCGCCCTCCATCCTCACATTCCCTGGATTTTCTTTCTAATGTTTGGCCGATCATCACCATGAGAAAACATAAATAAGATGGAAATGCGGCTCTCCCGGGACGAGCGCCGATACCGACGCATTGATTACAACTCTGAGAAACGGTCAAAAAGCTTTTCATTTAGCCGCGTGTTCCATATTATTCATCTGACTTTTATGATATATTATGCATGAACTTTTAAAATTTAATGCGCCGCGTATTTTCCTCCGTCTCCTCCTGAAGGTGGGCGATTCTGCTTGTTTGGCAGAACTCATGGCATTTATCTGACGGAATCAGGAAAGTAACATTCTATCTGCCCATCACCCACCAGATCCGCTGACTTCACATGGGTTATGTGAGGATAGAGTCCTATAGAATCTCTGACAGACTCCGAGTCCTATAGAATCTCTGATAGACTCCGAGTCCTATAGAATCTCTGATAGACTCCGAGTCCTATAGAATCTCTGATAGACTCGGAGTCCTATAGAATCTCTGATAGACTCCGAGTCCTATAGAATCTATGATAGACTCCGAGTCCTATAGAATCTCTGACAGACTCCGAGTCCTATAGAATCTCTGATAGATTCCGAGTCCTATAGAATCTCTGATAGACTCCGAGTCCTATAGAATCTCTGATAGACTCCGAGTCCTATAGAATCTATGATAGACTCCGAGGCCTATAGAATCTCTGATAGACTCCGAGTCCTATAGAATCTCTGATATACTCCGAGTCCTATAGAATCTCTGATAGACTCCAAGTCCTATAGAATCTCTGATAGACTCCGAGTCATATAGAAACTCTGATAGACTCCGAGTCCTATAGAATCTCTGATATACACCGAGTCCTATAGAATCTCTGATATACACCGAGTCCTATAGAATCTATGATAGACTCTGAGTCCTATAGAATCTCTGATAGACTCCAAGTCCTATAGAATCTCTGATAGACTCCGAGTCCTATAGAATCTCTGATAGACTCCAAGTCCTATAGAATCTCTGATAGACTCCGAGTCCTATAGAATCTCTGATAGACTCAGAGTCCTATGGAATCTCTGATAGACTCCGAGTCCTATAGAATCTCTGATATACTCCAAGTCCTATAGAATCTCTGATATACTCAGAGTGCTATAGAATCTCTGATATACTCAGAGTCCTATAGAATCTATGATAGACTCTGAGTCCTATAGAATCTCTGATAGACTCCGAGTCCTATAGAATCTCTGATAGACTCCGAGTCCTATAGAATCTCTGATAGACTCCGAGTCCTATAGAATCTCTGATAGACTCCGAGTCCTATAGAATCTATGATAGACTCCGAGTCCTATAGAATCTATGATAGACTCTGAGTCCTATAGAATCTCTGATAGACTCCGAGTCCTATAGAATCTCTGACAGTCTCCGAGTCCTATAGATTCTCTGATAGACTCCGAGTCCTATAGAATCTCTGATATACTCCGAGTCCTATAGAATCTCTGATAGACTCCGAGTCCTATAGAATCTCTGATAGACTGCGAGTCCTATAGAATCTCTGATAGACTCCGAGTCCTATAGAATCTCTGATAGACTCCGAGTCCTATAGAATCTATGATAGACTCCGAGTCCTATAGAATCTCTGACAGACTCCGAGTCCTATAGAATCTCTGATAGATTCTGAGTCCTATAGAATCTCTGATAGACTCCGAGTCCTATAGAATCTATGATAGACTCCGAGGCCTATAGAATCTCTGATAGACTCCGAGTCCTATAGAATCTCTGATATACTCCGAGTCCTATAGAATCTCTGATAGACTCTGAGTCCTATAGAATCTCTGATAGACTCCGAGTCCTATAGAATCTCTGATATACTCCGAGTCATATAGAATCTCTGATAGACTCCGAGTCCTATAGAATCTCTGATATACACCGAGTCCTATAGAATCTATGATAGACTCTGAGTTCTATAGAATCTCTGATAGACTCCAAGTCCTATAGAATCTCTGATAGACTCCGAGTCCTATAGAATCTCTGATAGACTCCAAGTCCTATAGAATCTCTGATAGACTCCGAGTCCTATAGAATCTCTGATATACTCAGAGTCCTATAGAATCTCTGATATACTCAGAGTCCTATAGAATCTATGATAGACTCTGAGTCCTATAGAATCTCTGATAGACTCCGAGTCCTATAGAATCTCTGATATACTCTGAATCCTATAGAATCTATGATAGACTCCGAGTCCTATAGAATCTCTCATGCCCCATCTGTGTATTTGGACACAAGTTTAGGAGCTGCTGGAGTACATGAAGCCTTAGACTCCTGTGATTCATCCGCGGAGGGTTACCAGCGATGTGATTGGTTGCTTGAAGTTTCTGGGCTTCCTATGAGTGCTTATGCTTTATTTAACCTTATATTTATAAATAGATTCCTATACTCCGAGTCCTATAGAATCTCTGATAGACTCAGAGTCCTATAGAATCTCTGATAGACTCCGAGTCCTATAGAATCTCTGATAGACTCTGAGTCCTATAGAATCTCTGATAGACTCCAAGTCCTATAGAATCTCTGATAGACTCCGAGTCCTATAGAATTTCTGATAGACTCCAAGTCCTATAGAATCTCTGATATACTCCGAGTCCTATAGAATCTCTGATAGACTCCGAGTCCTATAGAATCTCTGATATACTCCAAGTCCTATAGAATCTCTGATATACTCTGAGTCCTATAGAATCTCTGATAGACTCCGAGTCATATAGAATCTCTGATAGACTCCGAGTCCTATAGAATCTATGATAGACTCAGAGTCCTATAGAATCTCTCATGCCCCATGTGTGTATATGGACACAAGTTTAGGAGCTGCTGGTGTACATGAAGCCTTAGACTCCTGTGATTCATCCGCGGAGGGTTACCCGCGATGTGATTGGTTGCTTGAAGTTTCTGGGCTTCCTATGAGTGCTTATGATTTTTTTAACCTTATATTTATAAATAGATTCCTATACCCCGAGTCCTATAGAATCTGTGATATACTCCGAGTCATATAGAATATCTGATAGACTCCGAGTCCTATAGAATCTCTGATATACACCAAGTCCTATAGATTCTCTGATAGACTCAGAGTCCTATAGAATCTGTGATAGACTCAGAGTCCTATAGAATCTCTGATAGACTCTGAGTCCTATAGAATCTCTGATATACTCCGAGTCCTATAGAATCTATGATATACTCCGAGTCCTATAGAATCTCTGATAGACTCTGAGTCCTATAGAATCTCTGATATACTCAGAGTCCTATAGAATCTCTGATAGACTCTGAGTCCTATAGAATCTCTGATAGACTCCAAGTCCTATAGAATCTCTGATAGACTCTGAGTCCTATAGAATCTCTGATTGACTCCAAGTCCTATAGAATCTCTGATAGACTCAGAGTCCTATAGAATCTCTGATAGACTCCGAGTCCTATAGAATCTCTGATAGACTCCAAGTCCTATAGAATCTCTGATATATTCCAAGTCCTATAGAATCTCTGATATACTCTGAGTCCTATAGAATCTCTGATAGACTCCGAGTCATATAGAATCTCTGATAGACTCAGAGTCATATAGAATCTCTGATAGACTCCGAGTCATATAGAATCTCTGATAGACTCCAAGTCCTATAGAATCTATGATAGACTCCGAGTCCTATAGAATCTCTGATAGACTCCGAGTCCTATAGAATCTCTGATATACTCCGAGTCCTATAGAATCTCTCATGCCCCATGTGTGTATATGGATAGAGTTGAGCGAACCCGGACTGTAAAGTTCGGGTCCATACCGAACTTTGGGGTGTCCGGGACCCGGACCCGGACTTTTCAAAAAAAGTCCGGGTTCGGGTCCGGGGTTCTGATAATTTTAATGAAAAATCTTAAAAATGCTGTAAAAAAGCCCAGGAAGGTCCTAGAGGTCTGCAAAAGGAAGGAAAATGTGGGTAAGGACTCTGAGTCCTATAGAATCTCTGAGAGACTCCGAGTCCTATAGAATCTCTGATAGACTCTGAGTCCTATAGAATCTCTGATAGACTCCAAGTCCTATAGAATCTCTGATAAACTCCGAGTCCTATAGAATCTCTGATAGACTCTGAGTCCTATAGAATCTCTGATAGACTCCAAGTCCTATAGAATCTCTGATAGACTCAGAGTCCTATAGAATCTCTGATAGACTCAGAGTCCTATAGAATCTCTGATAGACTCAGAGTCCTATAGAATCTCTGATAGACTCCGAGTCCTATAGAATCTCTGATATACTCCGAGTCCTATAGAATCTCTCATGCCCCATGTGTGTATATGGATAGAGTTGAGCGAACCCGGACTGTAAAGTTCGGGTCCGTACCGAACTTTGGGGTGTCCGGGACCCGGACCCGGACTTTTCAAAAAAAGTCCGGGTTCGGGTCCGGGGTTCTGGTAATTTTAATGAAAAATCTTAAAAATGCTGTAAAAAAGCCCAGGAAGGTCCTAGAGGTCTGCAAAAGGAAGGAAAATGTGGGTAAGGACTCTGAGTCCTATAGAATCTCTGATGGACTCCGAGTCCTATAGAATCTCTGATAGACTCTGAGTCCTATAGAATCTCTGATAGACTCCAACTCCTATAGAATCTCTGATAAACTCCGAGTCCTATAGAATCTCTGATAGACTCTGAGTCCTATAGAATCTCTGATAGACTCCACGTCCTATAGAATCTCTGATAGACTCAGAGTCCTATAGAATCTCTGATAGACTCCGAGTCCTATAGAATCTCTGATATACTCCAAGTCCTATAGAATCTCTGATATACTCTGAGTCCTATAGAATCTCTGATAGACTCCGAGTCATATAGAATCTCTGATAGACTCCGAGTCATATAGAATCTCTGATAGACTCCGAGTCCTATAGAATCTATGATAGACTCTGAGTCCTATAGAATCTCTGATAGACTCCAAGTCCTATAGAATCTCTGATATACTCCGAGTCCTATAGAATCTCTGATAGACTCAGAGTCCTATAGAATCTCTGATAGACTCCAAGTCCTCTAGAATCTCTGATATACTCCGAGTCCTATAGAATCTCTGATAGACTCTGAGTCCTATAGAATCTATGATAGACTCCAAGTCCTATAGAATCTCTGATAGACTACGAGTCCTATAGAATCTATGATAGACTCCAAGTCCTATAGAATCTCTGATATACTCCGAGTCCTATAGAATCTCTGATAGACTCTGAGTCCTATAGAATCTCTGATATACTCAGAGTCCTATAGAATCTCTGATAGACTCTGAGTCCTATAGAATCTCTGATAGACTCCAAGTCCTATAGAATCTCTGATAGACTCTGAGTCCTATAGAATCTCTGATAGACTCCAAGTCCTATAGAATCTCTGATAGACTCAGAGTCCTATAGAATCTCTGATAGACTCCGAGTCCTATAGAATCTCTGATAGACTCCAAGTCCTATAGAATCTCTGATATATTCCAAGTCCTATAGAATCTCTGATATACTCTGAGTCCTATAGAATCTCTGATAGACTCCGAGTCTTATAGAATCTCTGATAGACTCCGAGTCATATAGAATCTCTGATAGACTCCGAGTCATATAGAATCTCTGATAGACTCCGAGTCCTATAGAATCTATGATAGACTCTGAGTCCTATAGAATCTATGATAGACTCCAAGTCCTATAGAATCTCTGATAGACTACGAGTCCTATAGAATCTATGATAGACTCCAAGTCCTATAGAATCTCTGATAGACTCCAAGTCCTCTAGAATCTCTGATATACTCCGAGTCCTATAGAATCTCTGATAGACTCTGAGTCCTATAGAATCTCTGATATACTCAGAGTCCTATAGAATCTCTGATAGACTCTGAGTCCTATAGAATCTCTGATAGACTCCGAGTCATATAGAATCTCTGATAGACTCCGAGTCATATAGAATCTCTGATAGACTCCGAGTCATATAGAATCTCTGATAGACTCCGAGTCCTATAGAATCTATGATAGACTCCGAGTCCTATAGAATCTCTGATAGACTCCGAGTCCTATAGAATCTCTGATATACTCCGAGTCCTATAGAATCTCTCATGCCCCATGTGTGTATATGGATAGAGTTGAGCGAACCCGGACTGTAAAGTTCGGGTCCATACCGAACTTTGGGGTGTCCGGGACCCGGACCCGGACTTTTCAAAAAAAGTCCGGGTTCGGGTCCGGGGTTCTGATAATTTTAATGAAAAATCTTAAAAATGCTGTAAAAAAGCCCAGGAAGGTCCTAGAGGTCTGCAAAAGGAAGGAAAATGTGGGTAAGGACTCTGAGTCCTATAGAATCTCTGATAGACTCCGAGTCCTATAGAATCTCTGATAGACTCTGAGTCCTATAGAATCTCTGATAGACTCCAAGTCCTATAGAATCTCTGATAAACTCCGAGTCCTATAGAATCTCTGATAGACTCTGAGTCCTATAGAATCTCTGATAGACTCCAAGTCCTATAGAATCTCTGATAGACTCAGAGTCCTATAGAATCTCTGAAAGACTCAGAGTCCTATAGAATCTCTGATAGACTCAGAGTCCTATAGAATCTCTGATAGACTCCGAGTCCTATAGAATCTCTGATATACTCCGAGTCCTATAGAATCTCTCATGCCCCATGTGTGTATATGGATAGAGTTGAGCGAACCCGGACTGTAAAGTTCGGGTCCGTACCGAACTTTGGGGTGTCCGGGACACGGACTTTTCAAAAAAAGTCCGGGTTCGGGTCCGGGGTTCTGGTAATTTTAATGAAAAATCTTAAAAATGCTGTAAAAAAGCCCAGGAAGGTCCTAGAGGTCTGCAAAAGGAAGGAAAATGTGGGTAAGGACTCTGAGTCCTATAGAATCTCTGATGGACTCCGAGTCCTATAGAATCTCTGATAGACTCTGAGTCCTATAGAATCTCTGATAGACTCCAAGTCCTATAGAATCTCTGATATACTCCAAGTCCTATAGAATCTCTGATATACTCTGAGTCCTATAGAATCTCTGATAGACTCCGAGTCATATAGAATCTCTGATAGACTCCGAGTCATATAGAATCTCTGATAGACTCCGAGTCCTATAGAATCTATGATAGACTCTGAGTCCTATAGAATCTCTGATAGACTCCAAGTCCTATAGAATCTCTGATAGACTCCAAGTCCTATAGAATCTCTGATATACTCCGAGCCCTATAGAATCTCTGATAGACTCAGAGTCCTATAGAATCTCTGATAGACTCCAAGTCCTCTAGAATCTCTGATATACTCCGAGTCCTATAGAATCTCTGATAGACTCTGAGTCCTATAGAATCTATGATAGACTCCAAGTCCTATAGAATCTCTGATACACTACGAGTCCTATAGAATCTATGATAGACTCCAAGTCCTATAGAATCTCTGATAGACTCCAAGTCCTATAGAATCTCTGATAGACTCCAAGTCCTATAGAATCTCTGATATACTCCGAGTCCTATAGAATCTCTGATAGACTCCAAGTCCTATAGAATCTTTGATATACTCCGAGTCCTATAGAATCTCTGATAGACTCCGAGTCCTATAGAATCTCTGATAGACTCCAAGTCCTCTAGAATCTCTGATAGACTCTGAGTCCTATAGAATCTCTGATAGACTCCGAGTCATATAGAATCTCTGATAGACTCCGAGTCCTATAGAATCTCTGATAGACTCCAAGTCCTATAGAATCTCTGATATACTCTGAGTCCTATAGAATCTCTGATAGACTCCAAGTCCTATAGAATCTCTGATATACTCTGAGTCCTATAGAATCTCTGATAGACTCCGAGTCCTATAGAATCTATGATAGACTCCAAGTCCTCTAGAATCTCTGATAGACTCCGAGTCCTATAGAATCTCTGATAGACTCCGAGTCATATAGAATCTCTGATAGACTCCGAGTCCTATAGAATCTCTGATAGACTCCGAGTCCTATAGAATCTCTGATAGACTCCAAGTCCTATAGAATCTCTGATATACTCCGAGTCATATAGAATCTCTGATAGACTCCGAGTCCTATAGAATCTCTGATAGACTCCAAGTCCTCTAGAATCTCTGATATACTCCGAGTCCTATAGAATCTCTGATAGACTCTGAGTCCTATAGAATCTCTGATAGACTCTGAGTCCTATAGAATCTGTGATAGACTCCAAGTCCTATAGAATCTCTGATAGACTCTGAGTCCTATAGAATCTATGATAGACTCCAAGTCCTATAGAATCTCTGATAGACTCCAAGTCCTCTAGAATCTCTGATATACTCTGAGTCATATAGAATCTCTGATAGACTCCGAGTCCCATACAATCTCTGATAGACTCCAAGTCCTATAGAATCTCTGATATACTCCGAGTCCTATAGAATCTCTGATAGACTCCAAGTCCTATAGAATCTCTGATATACTCCGAGTCCTATAGAATCTCTGATATACTCCGAGTCCTATAGAATCTCTGATAGACTACAAGTCCTCTAGAATCTCTATTAGACTCTGAGTCCTATAGAGTCTCTGATAGACTCCGAGTCATATAGAATCTCTGATAGACTCCGAGTCCTATAGAATCTCTGATATACTCTGAGTCCTATAGAATCTCTGATTGACTCCGAGTCCTATAGAATCTATGATAGACTCCAAGTCCTCTAGAATCTCTGATAGACTCCGAGTCCTATAGAATCTCTGATAGACTCCGAGTCATATAGAATCTCTGATAGACTCCGAGTCCTATAGAATCTCTGATAGACTCCGAGTCCTATAGAATCTCTGATAGACTCCAAGTCCTATAGAATCTCTGATATACTCCGAGTCCTATAGAATCTCTGATATACTCCGAGTCCTATAGAATCTATGATAGACTCTGAGTCCTATAGAATCTCTGATAGACTCCGAGTCCTATAGAATCTCTGATAGACTCCAAGTCCTATAGAATCTCTGATATACTCCGAGTCCTATAGAATCTCTGATATACTCCGAGTCCTATAGAATCTATGATAGACTCTGAGTCCTATAGAATCTCTGATAGACTCCGAGTCCTATAGAATCTCTGATAGACTCCGAGTCCTATAGAATCTATGATAGACTCTGAGTCCTATAGAATCTCTGATAGACTTCAAGTCCTATAGAATCTCTGATAAACTCTGAGTCCTATAGAATCTCTGATAGACTCTGAGTCCTATAGAATCTCTGATAGACTCCAAGTCCTATAGAATCTCTGATAGACTCAGAGTCCTATAGAATCTCTGATAGACTCAGAGTCCTATAGAATATCTGATAGACTCCGAGTCCTATAGAATCTCTGATATACTCCAAGTCCTATAGAATCTCTGATATACTCTGAGTCCTATAGAATCTCTGATAGACTCCGAGTCATATAGAATCTCTGATAGACTCCGAGTCCTATAGAATCTATGATAGACTCCGAGTCCTATAGAATCTCTGATAGACTCCGAGTCCTATAGAATCTCTGATATACTCCGAGTCCTATAGAATCTCTCATGCCCCATGTGTGTATATGGATAGAGTTGAGCGAACCCGGACTGTAAAGTTCGGGTCCGTACCAAACTTTGGGGTGTCCGGGACCCGGACCCGGACTTTTCAAAAAAAGTCCGGGTTCGGGTCCGGGGTTCTGGTAATTTTAATGAAAAATCTTAAAAATGCTGTAAAAAAGCCCAGGAAGGTCCCAGAGGTCTGCAAAAGGAAGGAAAATGTGGGTAAGGACTCTGAGTCCTATAGAATCTCTGATAGACTCCAAGTCCTATAGAATCTCTGATAGACTCCGAGTCCTATAGAATCTCTGATAGACTCCGAGTCCTATAGAATCTCTGATAGACTCCGAGTCCTCTAGAATCTCTGATATACTCCGAGTCCTATAGAATCTCTGATAGACTCTGAGTCCTATAGAATCTATGATAGACTCCAAGTCCTATAGAATCTCTGATAGACTCCGAGTCCTATAGAATCTATGATAGACTCCAAGTCCTATAGAATCTCTGATAGACTCCAAGTCCTCTAGAATCTCTGATATACTCTGAGTCATATAGAATCTCTGATAGACTCCGAGTCCTATAGAATCTCTGATAGACTCCAAGTCCTATAGAATCTCTGATATACTCTGAGTCCTATAGAATCTCTGATAGACTCCAAGTCCTATAGAATCTCTGATATACTCCGAGTCCTATAGAATCTCTGATAGACTCCGAGTCCTATAGAATCTATGATAGACTCCAAGTCCTCTAGAATCTCTGATAGACTCTGAGTCCTATAGAATCTCTGATAGACTCCGAGTCATATAGAATCTCTGATAGACTCCGAGTCCTATAGAATCTCTGATAGACTCCAAGTCCTATAGAATCTCTGATAGACTCTGAGTCCTATAGAATCTATGATAGACTCCGAGTCCTATAGAATCTCTGATAGACTCCGAGTCCTATAGAATCTCTGATAGACTCCGAGTCCTATAGAATGTATGATAGACTCTGAGTCCTATAGAATCTATGATAGACTCTGAGTCCTATAGAATCTCTGATATACTCCGAGTCCTATAGAATGTATGATAGACTCCGAGTCCTATAGAATCTCTGATAGACTCCGAGTCCTATAGAATCTCTGATAGACTCCAAGTCCTATAGAATCTCTGATAGACTCTGAGTCCTATAGAATCTATGATAGACTCTGAGTCCTATAGAATCTCTGATATACTCCGAGTCCTATAGAATCTCTGATAGACTCTGAGTCCTATAGAATCTCTGATAGACTCCGAGTCCTATGGAATCTCTGATAGACTCTGAGTCCTATAGAATCTCTGATATACTCCAAGTCCTACAGAATCTCTGATATACTCCGAGTCCTATAGAATCTCTGATAGACTCAGAGTCCTATAGAATCTCTGATAGACTCCGAGTCCTATGGAATCTCTGATAGACTCCGAATCCTATAGAATCTCTGATAGACTCCAAGTCTATAGAATCTCTGATAGACTCCGAGTCCTATAGAATCTCTGATATACTCTGAGTCCTATAGAATCTCTGATAGACTCAGAGTCCTATAGAATCTCTAATATACTCCAAGTCCTACAGAATCTCTGATATACTCCGAGTCCTATTGAATCTCTCATGCCCCATGTGTGTATATGGACACAAGTTTAGGAGCTGCTGGTGTACATGAAGCCTTAGACTCCAGTGATTCATCCGCGGAGGGTTACCAGTGATGTGATTGGTTGCTTGAAGTTTCTGGGCTTCCTATGAGTGCTTATGCTTTTTTTAACCTTATATTTATAAATAGATTTACACTTAGATGGTGGCGCCCTCTATTTCTCTTTGGCCGGAGGATGAGGCGCCACCATTTTATCAGTGACTGGTATTAAGGCCAATGGTCCTCCGTGCACTCATTTATGTGCCATAGGAAAATATTCCTTATTGTTTTGTAAGTTCAGTGCAATATCCTGTCTGGTGTCTGGGGGAGGGGGGCATTTATCATAACCCCCCCCCCCCACAAAAGACAGCTACAAGACTGACTACTGACTTGGAGGAATCCTTATAATTGGCCTGAGCCGGAGCAGCTGTGCATAGTAACCAATCAGCTCTTAGCTTCATCTTCTTCCATAAAGCTTTGACAATAAAAGCTGGAAGCTGATTGGTTGCTATGCAGAGCGGCAGCAGATTCTGTGAGCTCCGGGTTTAGGAACCCCCCCAGGTTCAGTTGGATGAAGGAAGCCCAGTGATGGAAATTCCTTCAATCAGCAGGTTAATGAGGAAACTTTCCAACATCTCCTTTCCACGAGCGCTGCCAGACACCAATGGAATGTGGCCGTTCTCTGCCAACCGACCATAGAACCATCCATGTACGGCCGGTGAAGGCGCAGCTTCTACCATTACATGGAAAAGTTTCCCCCACATCTCCACACATTGAGAAAATCTCTGCAACGTGCGGGAAATCCCTGACATTTCTCATCTGAGACCCCCATCCACAGGATGGACCAGGAGGGTCAATGCTTCACCCGGGTACCCCGTCCCTACCCAACGCCAAGAGACCCAATGCCTTACATACCCCAGAGAATATATGTGGGCGCTCCCCCCTTCTAAGTCACCCCTTGTCTCCACCCCCTACCCACCTCCCCGTACCGCCCCTTTTACAGAACCAAGTATCAGAAAATCAGTAAAATAGATCCGCTACAGCTAGAAAAAATCCCCCCCAGAAACAAAATACCCCTCCAGAAACAAAATCCCCCTGAGAAACAAAATCCCCCCCAGAAACAAAATACCCCCCCAGAAACAAAATCCCCCGAGAAACAAAATCCCCCCCAGAAACAAAATCC
>BLSH010095756.1:33052-54027 GCA_018402905.1 Glandirana rugosa
TCTCACCTTGGAGGCGAATAAACGAAGAAGAGGGGGGAGGTCACGGTGTAAACCGTGGAAAGTCCTCCCTCCCCCCTTACCCCTGGAAAAAAACTGTCCAGGGGTGAAGGACCTCTGCCGCGACAGGGAGCCTTCAAACCGGAGGGAGGTCTCCGCCGAGATCCGAAACACTCCGGAATCCGTTTTGAATCTATACTCCGGGGTGAGTGCGGGTATTAACCTTTTTCTTAATTTCACTATTTTTAATTGACATAATCCTCCCATGTCATATCCCCCTCCCATGCACCTGTCACGTCCCACTCCCATTCACCTGTCTCATGTCCCTCGTCCTCCCTCCTAATACAGTTAATTTTTATCACTTTAATTCTTTTTCCAATTATGGGCGTGAGTGGGGCCTCATATCTAAGTTTTGCCTAAGGCCTCACAAAGCCTAGAGCCGCCTCTGGAGGGAGGCCAAACTTCCGAGGGACAGCGCCGTCTCCAGGAAGTGGGGACCTGTCAAAAAAAGGTCCCCATTCCCCCCTCCCTCCTGAAAGGTGCCAAATGTGGCACTGGAGGGGGGAGAAGAAGCAAATAAGCGGAGGTTCCACTCTTGGGTGGAACTCCGCTTTAACGCCAAACTAAGTTCCCAGCTATGAGATATACTGTATGTAATTCACGGACAGAGAGCAGACTTACTTGGAGGCAGCCCTCTCCTTCTTAAAAGTACAGAAACACACTGGAAGCCCAGACATCGCCTTTGCAAAACAGCTGAAGACTTCCAGTGTCTGTCTGCATCAAATCCAAAAAAGCAACAATGGCAGCCACTCTGATGAGTTTGAAACTACAAAAAACTGCACATGGGTAAAGCTGCCCTTATATTAATCATTTGTTTTCATTCAACCAGCGCGTTGAATGAAAGAAATGACTTGATTTCCGGTGGATGGGAAAATCACTCCCGCTAGAGACTTCCTCACTGTCAGAATACACTGATCACTGCTGCAGACTATTGCTGGCAGCACTGATTACCAATCAACTTCTATCCAGCCAGCCTGCCCATACATCAGGGTTCAAAATGTCAAGTCCTTAGCTACTAGCCAGGCCTTAAGAGTTACTCATCACCAGTTGCCCCACCCAACTCCTACCCTGCTCCGCCCCTAAACACGCCCTCATATATTATCTCATAAAATCACACTGTTAAATTTTTTTTGCAGAATTAATTTACAAAAATAAATATTAACAACTTTAACAATATTAATATAAAGCATATTTCATTGATCTGACTGTAATAAATAAAATAAGGATAAAATATGATTGGCTGCTATAGGCACTGTACATATCATTATTGCCTTGCTAAGTAAATATTTTAATGTTATATTAAATATAGCATTAAACAAATGAAAACCAATGAATGACACTTTCACTGATTTAGGATGCAGAGAGACTTAGAGTGGAGCACAGCACTGTACAGAGTAGGGATGGGCCGAACAACCCCTGGTTCGGTTCACACCAGAACACCGTGAACAGGCAATAACTATGTGTGAACACGCAAACCCTATTAAATTCAATGGGACACAAACATGAAAAATCAAAAGTGCTAATTTTAAAGGCTTATATGCAAGTTATTGCCATACAAAGTGTATGGGGACTCGGGTACTGCCCTAGGGGACATGTATCAATGCAAAACAAAGTTTTTAAAACAATCATTTTTTCAGGAGCAGTGATTTAATAATGCTGAAAGTGAAACAATAAAAATGAAATATTCCATTAAATATTGTGCCTGGGGGGTCCCCTTAGTCTGCCTGTAAAGTGGGGCATCTGTGAGTTGTCTAGAACAGTGGCGGGGCAAAATGACATTTATAAAGGAAAAATGTAATTTAAAATTGCTGTGGCTGAAATGTATTGCCCGCTCCAGGCAATATAGATTAAAAATCACTGAAAACATTTGCGAGGGCCCCCCCAGTCCATATCAGGCCCGTCGGGTGTGGTATGTATTTTATGGGGAACCCTGTGCCAAAATTTAAAAAAAAATTGTGTGGGCGCCCCCCCCCCAAAATCCCAACCAGGTCCTTCGGGTCTGGTATGCATTTTAAGGGGAACCCCACACTAAAATTGTTTAAAAAAAATGGCGTAATGGTCCCCCCAAAATCCATACCAGACCCTTATCCGAGCATGCAACATGGCAGGTCAAGATGGGGGGGGGGGAGAGCGACCCCACTCCTGAACCATACCAGGCCACATGCCCTCAACATGTGGAGGGTGCTTTGGGGAACAAGGGCCTCTTCCCGACAACCCTGGCCGGTGGTTGTCGGGGCCTGCGGGTGGGGGGCTTATCGAAATGTGGAAGCCCCCTTTAACAAGGGAACCCCCAGATCCCGGGCCCCCCACCATGTGAATGAGTATGGAGTACATTGTACCCCACCCATTCTCCAAAAAAGGAGTGTAGTGTTACAAAAAACAGCAGGCAGTTTTTGACAAGCCCTTTATTAAAACTGTCTTCTTCTTCTGCAGCTTTTTCTTTTTTCTTCCTCCGGTCTTCCTCCATCTTCTCCATCCCCGCTTCTTCTTCTGGTCTTCTCCTTTTTCTTTCAGTCTTCCTCCGCTTCTTCCTTCCTCTTGTCATCTTCTTCTTCTTCCTGCGCCACTGCTCCCACTGCCGACCAGAGGTGACTCCCAGAATGAGCAGTCTTCAGTTTGACAGTTATCTTATAGGTAAGGGCGGGGCCATCTGGTGACTTAAATTGGTGACTCCACCCCCTCTGACGGCACATGATGTCAGAAGGGGCCGGGTCACTCAGTTACGTCACCGAGTGGCCCCGCCCTTGCCTATAAAATAACTGTCAAACTGAAGACAGTCCAATCTGGGAGTCGCCTCTGGTTGGCAGCGGGGGCTGCAGCAGAGGAAGAAGAAGATGACGAGAGGAAGGAAAAAGCAGAGGAAGACTGAAAGAAGAAGAAGACCAGAAGAAGAAGAGGGGAAGGAGAAGATGGAAGAGGACTGGAGGAAGAAAGAAGAAGAAGCGGGGAAAGAAGAAGACACTTTTAATAGAGGACTTGTCAAAAGCTGCCTACTGTTTTTTGTAACACTAAATTCCTTTTTTGGTGAATGGGTAGGGGTACAATGTACCCCATACTCATTCAGATGGGGGGGGCTGGGATCTGGGGGCACCCTTGTTAAAGGGGCCTTCCAGATTCCGATAAACCCCCTGCCCGCAGACCCCGACAATCACCAGCCAGGGTTGTCGGAAGCCCTTGTCCCCATCAACATGGGAACAACGTGCTTTGGGGGGACCCCAAAGCACCCTCCCCCAAGCATGTCGTCTGGTATGGTTCTCCCATATACTGACCTGCCAGGTTGCATGCTCGGATAACGGTCTGGTATGGATTTTGGGGGGACCCCCACGCCATATTTTTGGCGTGGAGTTTCCCTTAAAATCCATACCAGACCCAAGGGGTCACACCAATGAACTTTTGGGAGTCAGCAGCGCCCTGCACCTGTGGAGCTCTGTGGTGTGATGCAATAGGGTGGCTGCCCTTAAGCTGGCCATCCTGCCTCGTTGGAGTTGTGCCTCCTCCTCCTCCTCACTTTCCTCCTCTCTTCTCTAAGGCACCCAAGTACAGTCAGTGTCCTCATCATCCCCTCCCTCCTAGTCACTGGAGCAAACTTGGCAGTATGCTGCAGCTGGGGGATCATGACTGCTAGTTTTTTGTCCTTCTGTGACACCCCCTCTCTCTAGGCTCATGTTACTCCCTTTCTCAACCTGGGAACCAACATTGGAGCCTTCAAATTGCTGCGCATCCTCCATCAGCATGTAACCAACACTATGGTCGAATAATTCTGGTGACTGCATGATGATGGGGCTACGGAACGAGTAACTGTGGACAAGGATCCGGTGGAATAGGCCACTTTGGCAGCTGCATTTGAAGACAAACTAATATGAGCCTGGTTGACAGAGGATGAGGACTGCTTAGTTATCCACTCCACCAACTCCTCTGCATGTTGTGGCTCAATAACATGACCAACAGCAGAAAAAAGGACAAGCGTGACCCACCTGCAGAGGATGCACCATGTCCGCCACCACCACTTTTTACTGTAGACACAGAGGCTGCTTGCCATCTTTTAGTGGCCTGGGAGCATGTACCTCTCCTTGGTGGCCTTCCGGACATGATGAGGTTTTTTTTAATACCGTACTACACAGTATACTGTACACCGCCGAATGCACTGTAGATATAGTCTACACTGATTGCACTGTAGATATATATATATATACTAGACTGTATGTATATATATATATATATAAATTCTTACACTGCCTGCACTGACTGTATATACTCTACACTGAATGCGCTGTATGTGTAATCTATACTGAATGCAGCTTATATATATATATATATATATATATATATATACATATATAGCTATTTATAGGGACTGTGGTTCCACTCAGTGGCCTCATCATCATTATATAACATGATAGAGGCATACAGTATCTCACAAAAGTGAGTACACCCCTAAGTGAAAATGTCCAAATTGGGCCCAAAGTGTCAATATTTTTGTGGCCATCATTATTTTTTAGCACTGCCTTAACACTCTTGGGCATGGAGTTCACCAGAGATTTACAGGTTCTCACTGGAGTCCTCTTCCACTCCTCCGTGACGACATCACAGAGCTGGTGAATGTTAGAGACCTTGTGCTTCTCCACCTTCTGTTTGAGGGTGCCCCACAGATGCTCAATAGGGTTTAGGTCTTGGCCAGTCTTTAGCAAGCAAGTGGTCGTCTTGGAGGTGTGCTTGGGGTCGTTATCATGTTGGAATACTGCCCTGTGGCCCAGTCCCCGAAGGGAGGGGATCATGCTCTGCTTCAGTATGTCACAGTACATGTTGGCATTCATGGTTCCCTCAATGAACTGTAGCCCCAGACTATGACACTCCCAGCACCATGCTTGACTGTATGCAACAAGAATGGGAGGGGTGTACTTACTTTTGTGAGATACTGTATATAAATATATATATATTTATATATATATATATATATACTATATATATATATATTCCAACCATACTGACTGTATATAGGCTACACTGAATGCACTGTATATATAGTCTACACGGAATGCAGTATATATATATATATATATATATTTACTGTATATATATATATATTCTTACACTGCCTGCACTGACTGTATATACGCTACACTGTATTATATACTACACTGCCCGCACTGACTGTATATAAGCTAAACTGTATCTATATACAACACTGCCTGCACTGGCTGTATATAGGCTACACTGTATGGATATACTACACTGCCTACACGCCACTAACTAACCAAGTTAAACTAGATCAATTCTCCACTTTCACACACTACATACGGCTGCTGTTCAAGCGGCCTTATATGGTGTGGGGTGTGGACTGAGACCACTGAGCCATGATTGGCCAAAGGCAACTTGCCTTTGGCCAATCATGGCTCTCATAGCAGAGCGCGCTGTGATTGGCGAAAGCATGCAGGTCATGTGCATGCTTTGGCCAATCAGCGGGTGTCATTCCCCGCGGTCTTACACTGCATTATGGGGCGCTCAAATTTGCCCCATAATGTTCTAAATGTTGTGAATGCCCGATGTTCGAAGCAGAATACATATTGGCCAAAATTGATTAAGAAATTTGATTTTTTAATTTTTTTTATTGGATGTTTTATAGCAGAATGTAAAACATATTGTTTGTTTTTTCAAAATTGTCAGTCTATTTTTGTTTATAGCCAAAACATAAAAACCACAGAGGTGGTCGAATACTACCAAAAGTAAGCTCTATTTGTGGGAAAAAGGGACATAAGTTTTATTTGGGTACAGCGTCGCACGCCCGCGCAATTGTCAGTTAAAGCAACGCAGTGATGTATCGCAAAAAATGGCCTGGTCATGAAGGGCATGAAACTTTCCGGGGCTGAAGTGGTTAATGCATGTTCATCCCCCGAACTACAGCTACTTGCACCATGATAACCAATGACGTTGTGTATCCTGGCTGCCAGCACCCCAGCCAAGCCAACCAAAGACTGTTGGGCATAAATGACAGCCCCTGTCATAACCCTTGGAAATAGCAATAGTTTTAGGCTAGGGAAAGGAGTCTTAGGTCCATATAAAGGAAAGCTAAGTTATTGGGGATTCCATATATCATGCAACAGGCTGCATGATTTTTGACTCTAGGTTCAATGTACAGCATTAGGATAAAAGGATTTCTGGGATATCCAGACCTCATGCTGAAGCTGGTTTCTGAGATGCAGAATTATAGTGGCATTAAAGTTGTTCTAAAGGCATTCTATGTATTAAGGCAAAACACCTTCTGTGGGCAGCAGCACCCCTCATACTTACCTGAGCCCCATCTCGATCCAGCAATGTGCATTGCAGCAGCTCTGCCAGGTCTCTCTCTCCTCATTGGCTCCTGCTGCTATCAATTATGGCCAGTGAGCAAATGAGGAGAGAGTGGGGGCAGGGCTGAGCCAAACTCTGTGTGTGAATGGATAATATCCATTCACAGGAGCATAGCTTGCTATTGGGGGCAGTTGACAGACACAAGAGGTTTGCTATTGGGGGCAGTTGACAGACACAAGAGGTTTGCTATTGGGGGCAGTTGACAGACACAAGAGGATTGCTAATGGGGGCAGTTGACAGGGGGGAGGAGCCATGGCTGATGGCGGTGGATTCAAAAAGAAGAGGATCATGGCTGCTCTATGCAAAAACATTGAGCCATGTATACCATGTATACCATGTTTGCTATTTTAAAAAATGCAACCTTTACTTTTTTAAGGCTTTTCCCTTTGTTTTCACCTGGTGATCTTGCCAGTAATACAACGTCTGTGTTAGAGTGCCCCCCACTCTGTATGAATGAGCAAAGGGGGTGCCTTTGGACAGCAGCATTGACAGTCTAGGGGGAGGGGAGTGGTAAATGTATTATGTATGTAAATATGCTAACCAACTGAAGTCAAATTCCAGCACGCTGTATAATCAGCTACAGCAAACAGTTTTTTTTCCTTTTTGGATAAAGATTTTATCTGGCAGTAATAAAAAAGCAAAATAGCCACAAACCAAAATGGAAATATAATTATTATAACATATTCACTTGCATGGCAATTTTTCAGTAATGCGAATGTTTAATAAAAACTGTTACACTTTAATATCCTCACAGTTATAACGTGATAAATTATGTTTTCCTCTCCTTTTTTTTTATTATTTTGTATTTATTTTCTTTAGTAAAACCTAATTTTAACATGTTTTCTTTCTGGGGAAACAAATTCCCTTCTGTAAGATAAAAAGTTTTGGAAGTGATGGCAAGTTAAAGAAGTGCAGGGCTGGACATGGCATTATAAATCAGCCTCCACAGTCTCCTCTCCAGTCTAATGATGTTACAAGTCAGACAAGTGTGATATATCGAGGCTGCAGTCCCAAAGCTGCGTCTCACCTTACATGTTCCAAACAGCTAAATAGATTAGATTCCTCCCAAAGAGACTGGAAATAGGATTACGTCTCCTTGAACTTGAGACATGAACCTTCATTCTGGACAATGAAAGCTTGCTATAATCCTTGCAATATGATTTAATGACTTACAAGGGGACCGTAAAGGTTTAGAGGACCAGTTGTTGCTCCATCTTTTCATTGAATGACCTCCAACCAAAGAAATGTCACTGTACATTATTCACTTCTTATAGAACTGCTGACATAAAGCTATACCGAGCTCAGAATATTATTGCGTCTTGCAGAATCCTAAATACATAGGTTCTGACACATTGTCCATATCATAGGCATAGTCATCGCTGGCGTTCTAGCTTCAACGATAAGTGCACTTTTATTACACCTTAGCTTCTTTAATACATCCTGGCAATTGAAACACATTTGCTGATACAACAGTTTACATTTTTCTTTCATGCCATGGAGAGTCCCATCAGTTAACATTTTCCTTTGTTTGTTTTAAGGCCCAACTCCAGGAAAAAGTAAGCATGGGCCTGCATCCGTACTGCAAGGGTTGGTAGCTCGTATTGTCTAGTGGAGAGGAAAAACTGTTTTACTTACCTGAACCTCTGCTTCCCTAGCAGATGGTGCTCCGCTATGTTGCCGAGATGGACTGTCCCTCAACATGATCATGTCCAATGCAGGGCAACAGGCCCTCCTTTGGTCTTGATGATGTCAGGATCCTAGATTGCTAGAGCGTAATGAAGAAGAGGCTGCGGAGACCAGTCTAGCCGCAGGGAGGAGCAGGGGATCGGTGAGGTAAGAATATAATAGGCAAACATAAAAAGTGAACCTTCACTTGAATAAAAAACATTCCGGCATTGCATTCCTTCCCCCCCAGGCTTAGTTCTGAGTGCGGGCATGTTTCAGCACATTGCATGTAGGGCAGCCTATTAATTTCAATGGGTTGCCCTACACATGAGAAATTGAGCTAAGAAGTCACCTTCAAAAGTCCATTTAAAGAAATGTTCCATTCCGAACGCACACATTTGATAATGCATGGGGGTGCCATTTACAATTAATGGCACCGCCTTGTGTCTGTTATATGGCGACATGTTTTAATAAACCTAGCCTAAAATAGATGATCTTTCTTTTGAAATACCATCAATACCATAAATAATAACATATTCGATTTCTAACTCCAGCGGTATATAATGAGTTTGGAAATTGTAGTGAAATGCTTAAATAATACATTACAATTTAACTACACCCATTCGATTTTAGACAACTAAAATTAGTTTTAGTTAACTAAAATGATTTTAGTCTACTAAAATGTACTGGAGATTTAGTCAGCTAAATACGACTAAAACTAAAACAATTGCAGAAGACTAAAATGGACTAAAACTAAAATGCCATTTTAGTCTTAAGACTAAGACTAAAGCTAAATCGAAATTTTCTACCAAAATGAACACTGGTTACAAGTCCATCTCCAGAGATCTTAATGTTCCTGTGTCCACTGTGCACGACATTGTCAAGAAGTTTATAGCCCATGGCACTTTACATAATTTCCCTGGATGTGGACAAAAAATTGATCAAAGAGTTTGACAAAACTTACCTGAGAAAGCCAAAATCCTTTTGGGAGAATGTGCTGTGGACAGACAAAACCAAATTATAGCTTTTTGGTAAAACCCATTATTCTACTGTTTTCAGAAAAAGAAACAAGGCCTTTAAAGAAAAGAATACAGTCCCTACAGTCAAACATGGTGGGGGTTCACTGATGTATTAGGGTTGCTTTGCTGCTTTAGACACTGGATGTCTTGACTGTGTGCATAGCATTATGAAATCTGAAGACTACCAAAGAATTCTGGGGTGCAATGTAGGGCCCAGTTGGGTCTCCATTCGAGGTCATGGGTCTTGCAGCAGGACAATGACCTAAAGCACTCAGAAATGGTTTAAGACAATGCACTGGAGAGTACTGAACTGGCCAGCAATGACCTAAATCCCATAGAGCACCTGTGAAGAGATCTGAAAACAGAAGTTGGGAAAAGGAACTCTTCCAATCTGAGAGACCTGGAGCAGTTGGCGAAAGAAGCGTGGTCCAAAATTCCAGTAGAGAGGTGTAAGAAACTCATTGATGGTTACAGGAAGCCATTGAATTGTAATTTTTTTCCAAGGGGTGTGCTACCAAATATTAAATTGAGGGTGCCAATAATTTTGTCCACTCCATTTTTGGAGTTTTGCGTGGAATGTGTCATATTTGGCTTTTTGTTTCTCCACTTTTTTGTGTCATACCAATACAAACAAAAGGAATGAACATAAGAATGCCGAAACATTTGTAATTGCAACACTTTTCTGGGCGAAGTGGTGCATTATCTGACAGAAATGCAGGGGTGCCAATATTTTTGGCCATGACCATATCTTGAACCCTCTTGGACCTGCTGTTTGTCATCAGGGGCCCAGCTGCCTAAACCCTAAATGGTGGATCGGCTGTGGCTATGATTTGATAAAGGGGCAGTCCTTTTGCCCTGAAACATGTAGCCATGCCCCCTCCACTTGCTGTCACCATCACGCAGCCGAGAGAGGTGCTGATTGGAGCTGCAGCCATCTTGCTACACCCCGAAGCCGCTGCTGCCTGAAGCCTGACAGCTGCACTTCCACCAAGAACTCTGCTTCAGCTAGCCACTTGCCTGCTAAGCTATGCAGCCTCACGGTGATCCTATGGAGGTCTATATAGGTTTATGACAAGCCTTGACCTTCTTTTAACTAGTGAGTGCATTTTATTGTCTTTTATTCTTTTTAATAAATTGCTACACCTAGATGGAAATTCTCCTATCAGCATGTTTCTTGTTAGTGCAGTGCAGCACAACTGATTGACTTCTTATGTTGCTTCACCCAGTCTGAGCTCTTCTGCTCAGCGGTTGAAAGAAAAACTGATAAAAAGTAATATTCAGGTATTTACACTGCTTGCTTTAAAAAAAAATAAAAAAATTTAATTAAGAATGCAGAGCTGCAATAATTTGTGACTTTTATATGTGCCTAGGATTCAGCTTCAAAACTGGTTTCTTAAATGTAAGTGAACCAGAAACTTAAGAATGTTAAACATTTTAAAAGGTGACTTCATTGTCTATAGCAGAGTTTTATTCAACAGATTAAGAAACTGGAAAGAATGCAGCAAACTGTGAAATGACCCTGGGTCAGCTCCGTTCCGAATACAGACAAGTTGTTCCTTTTTGAAATCTATTCATTTTGATGTTCTCCCCAGAAGGCATATCGATGACCTAAGTTCAGGCAGCTGACACAATTAAAAAAATTGAAGAATCGTCAAAGAGATACACGATCGTGGCCAGCAAATGGTCCAGAGATTCGCCCACCAGTTTTTGGAAGAAGATGTAATGACCAATAATTGGAAATGTTTGCCACAAAGTTTCCTTTTTCAAATTATTATTCTTGAAACATTTCATTATAATTAGTTTTCTGGAATGATCACAGCTTTAAAAAAGAGGCACACAGCAAAGCAACCAAAAACTAAGGCTAGCTGTACCGAACTTTAAAAAGAAGTATAAAAAATTGTCTACTGAATTGTATTTCCAGCCCTTGTTCCCCTGAGGCTCACTATTGGAGAGAAGTGCAATAATAGGCTACAGAAAGGCTGGTATGTGACCGTACTTGTTATGTATGTCTAGATTTTAAAAAGCGATGCTTGGGTCAATAGCACTCAATCAGACTTAATATAATGCAGACTATGTATAATAATACAAGGTCTGCTTATGTTGCAGCCTCCACCCCCTGAATAGCAAAATCTAAAAAAAAAAAGAAGAAAAACAATGTAAGCAAATTCTAAAAAATGTTCATATAGGTAACATAAGGTACATATTTATTTTACTCTTGTCCTCAAATGTTTCATTTGTTTACATCCTTTATGCAAAGTGACCATTTGCTGGCCATCTTCAGCCTCGGGATGTGGCCCTAGAAATATATGGGGAAGTATTGCACAGGCACAACTAGCGCACAAAAGTAGTGGATAGTGGATAGTAGACATGTGCGGTTCGTTTGTTCCGAATTAATATTCGGATACATTTTTCATTATTCAGGGATTTGGATATATCTGAATACCCGAATTACAGTATAAACAAAGTTTACATAATGCTCCGAATAACGAAACGAAATTTGTCCAAATTTCTGAAAATCAAATTTTATATCGAATTCCATTCTAATTCGACCTGTAAACATATTTCTGAAATCAAAGTGTGTGTTATTAGAGTACCATTTCAAAATAATGCTGTTTTTGTTAAGCCAAAGGTGATTTAAAGAGTCATTGTAATCATTTGGTGAAGATTTTTCTTTTGTTTGTTCACTTTGCCTCATTTGAATCTAAAAAAAATTAGAACATTTTAGTTTCGACCAATATGAAAATTATCGATTTGAACGTTTCGAATTGAAAAAAAATCTGTAAATTCGAAAAAAGACAAAACTAATTTCAAATATGAATTCTGAATACGAATCCCGAATACGAATTGAACGAATCAACCAAATTTAACTAAACTAAACTAAATAACTAGATTAACGAATCTAAGCGAAGCGATACACATTTTTTCATCATGCACATGTCTAGTGGATGGCGGGGCCACTTAATTGAGGCAAGTATGCTTCTGAAGAGGGTGGACTGGTCAAAACCAATACATGGACTTTTTTTAGCATTTTTTGATGAATATGATGATGATTATTATTATTAATCTTATTATATCGCTGCTGTCGTTGTTATTATCATTGTTATTGTTACTGATATTAATTATTGTTATCATTATTATTGTTTCATTATAATCTTTTTTTTTTTATTATTCCCATGCTACTAAAAAACATTGTATGATTGTTGTCTATGTCCTTGTTTGAAATACAGTACAAATGTGTAAATAAAATAAATCCTTGACAGAGATTTTTACTATAGCAAAAAAAAAGCTTTTGCTAAAGTTCTACTTTGATGTGGCAAGCTGTGTTTTTTTTTTTAGTTGAAGTTTAGTCATTTTTGGAGGGGATACAGCAATAGTTACCTGTAGTGGCACCTGAGTTTTGTGACCCCTGCAGCACCAGCAGATGGTTGGGTTATCAGATAGTTGCAGATAGTCACTCTGGGCAGTATTTGGTGGCATGATGGAAAGGTTTTTTTACATGAAGCAGCAGCCTGCAGGACATGGGATACACATAATTACAGGTAACTACCACGTTTGGTGCTGTAATCCAAAAATTGTGTCAATACCGCGCTATAGTTCTAATATAAAGCAGCTGGCACCACAACAGACCAATTGTGTACAAAGTAAAGGAGAAAAATGTTCCGCGCTAATACTGTGCATAAATATTTTGACAATATTCAGACATTGTAATGACATGCAAATATAATATAATATAATAAATTGGTGTTGTAAAATCACAGTGTCCTTCAATCAAGAAATCAACACGTGAAAAAAATCTTGTTATGAAAAATGAGGAAAGGAAAAATCCAAACTCAAAAAGCCATAAAGGAGTGAAGGGATGAAAATAGTCCAATTAGTCCCTAAAGCCTCTATGAAGAGATCACCACTGGGCAAAAATCCACCACCATGGGTATATGAGGAGGTTTACCAGAGAATGTGGACCCAACTGATGTATATCAAATTGGATCAAACGAGCCTTGGTGTATTAAACACCGGATGAAGATGCCACTTCACTCGACCAGGAACCGATCATGGACTGCTAAAGAAGCGGGCTGTCATCACCATAGCCAGTATAATGAGGATAAACACTGCTCAGGACCGTCACAGGTATTTGGGAAGGAATCCTCTCACAATCACTCCATTAGCACAGAAATCAAGAAAGGAGGAACAGAAGACCCAACATAGTGTGATACCGTAGGTAAAATGTATTTAATAAGAGCAATAAAAACACTCACATTTTTGCAGACAAAAAAATGCTTTTCAATCAAATGTGGTGAAGGGTAGATGGCTTTTTGAGTTAGAATTTTTCCTTTCATCATTTTTCATAACAATATTTTTTTCACGTGCTGATTTTTTGATTAAAGAACACTGTGATTTTGCAACACCAATTTATTTTATTTTATTATATTATATTTGCATGTCATTACAATGTTTGAATATTATCACAATATTTATGCACAGTATTAACACGGCACATTTTTCTCCTTTACTTTGTAATCCACAAATTGACTAAAATTTACCTTTAAGCCAGACTCTGCACACAGGACAGGTATTGAACCATCCAGTGGAACAAGACTGCTCATAAAAGGTAATTTCTCCTTGGAGTTGCTAATATGATACAGCAGAAGTCCAGTCAAATATTAACTAAGCTTTAACCTACTCCCACCCCCATTATATGCTGTATTCTATCCACCCTGTTTAGGAAAGTTGTGTATATTTACCTATTCTGATGGTTCAATGAAGAGGAGAGATCACAGACAATGGCTGCAATGTCTATGTGGGGACATAACCCATAGACTTACTATGGGCATCTTTTGTTAGCTGCCCCTCCTCTACACTGAAGCTGCTGCTGGGAGACTATCATGTGACCTGACAGGAGTACCCTCAAAATAGGTAAGTGTAGATATATCTCCTTTACAAGTTGGTTGGATAAAGGGCTAAGTTTACCTTTGACACAGGAAGGAGTTGACCAGCTGATCTCATTAGCACACACCCTGCACCGTCTACCCTCAGCTGGTCAACTCCTTCCTGTGTCATGACTTAAAGTCTGTCCAGGAAGTAAGGCAGAAGTAATGGAGCAGTGTTTTTAAACAGCTATGAAGCCATTGAGGTAAGCATGTGTAGAATAAATGGAAAGCTGTTTTATTTTTGCAAAATAAGTACATTAATGCTATATTGTTACATAGGGGTGCTGTAATTTAGAAAAAAAATAAAAAAAGGTGAACAAAGGTGAACTTAGCCTTTAAAGAGGACGTAAACCCTGATGAGGTTTACATCCTCTATATTTTCTTGCAATGTACAGTAGAAGCATAATGGGCTACTATGCATCGCATAGTAGCCCATTATGTGTCACTTACCTGCAAACAAAGCCTGCGATGTCCCCTGTGTAAACCCAGCCACTTCTGTTTGCCCCCTCAAAAAAAAAAGAATGGAGAACCAGCCACCAATGCCATAGATACACTTTAAATGTCAACCATTAGAGTTTAGATCCATTTTGAATAAATCTTTCTGCTTATGTAATGAAAAAAATAACAAGCTAACAAAGAGAAAACTGGTAAGATCAACAAAATGTTCCTTTTCTCATAATAATACATCATTTACAGGCTAAGGTATAAGCTAAAGCAATTTCTGAGAAAAGCAATTTACAAGAAAAAGTATATTCCAGAAAACATCTATAACCAACAGCTCTAGTTTGGCTTCTCATTCTCACAGTAATTGGCTGGAATCAGCTAAGTTCGAAAACAAGTTGTCTTCATTTCCGCCAGTGGACGGTGTTACAATTAGCCCGCAAACCAAAGGGGATAAACAACATTGTATACTGAAAGCCTGTGTACATTTTCTAAGCATTTTGTAATTCCATCTTGGTGTGGATGGCCAGAAAGGACCATATGTTGACCGCAAATTAGATTAATGCACTAGAAAGCCTGGTGGATGTTTTAGCGTAGTTGTTGTGTCCGTGTTTTCCGTACACATCTTCACATTAAGGGTTCACATTTACAGATTGAAATGTCAGGAGTGTCAACTACAATAGATCATGTTTCACTGTAAAATATTATGTACGGAAGTGCGTTTGACCATAATGTCAGTACTATACATTAAACACTGAGGTCTGAGAAACACATTCAGGATTCATAAATATGTTATTCATGTTTATGCTAAGTGGTGGCATAAGAGTTGAGCTGCAATTGCAACCGTTTACTGAATTTAAAGCAGAATTTTATCCATAACAACTTGATAAAAAATAATCTTATTTTCCAAAGAACATACAGTCCACATTAATAATTATGCTACCAAATTAATGTGTGCTGTAAATTGCCTCTGGCATGGCTCCTGTTTCTTCTTGCTGGAGGCTGCCATTTAGCTGAAGCCCAGAGCCCCTGAGCAGCAGAAACTCATAAAGAACTAAACTCATTGATTTAACGGTTTAATTCCTGGAATGCCGGCATTACTAACTGTCACATTTGCTTGTTTCCTCAACCAAACTGTCAAACCAGCAAATGGCTGGTGTCATAACTGATCACATGTGCAGCAGCATGGCGGTTGCAGATCAAACAGAAGCAGCTTCTTTGGTTGTTCAGGATAGGAAAGTTTAACCACTTGACCTCTGGAAGATTTACCACCTTTCATGACCAGGCCATTTTTTGCTATACAGCAAATGCATGCATATGTGTACTGTATGTGCTGCTTTAACTAGGGTAAGAGATGGATTTTAGTCCCTGCTTTGCAGGAACACAAAAACCCATCCCTTCTCCCCCTGTTAGATTAGAGACCTCCTTGTTTACATAAAATAAAAACGTGTGGGGTCCCCCCCAGTCCATACCAGGCCCTTCGGGTCTGGTGAGGATTTTAAGGGGAACCCCACGCCTAAAAAAACAGCACATGTAAGCATATGTGTACTGCATGTGCGGCTTTTACTAGGAGAAGAGAGGGATTTTAGTCCCTGCTTTGCAGGAACACAACATCCATCCCTTCCCCCTGTCGGATTGGAGACCTGCCTTGTTTACATTAAAAAAATGTGTGGGATCCCCCCCAATCCATACCAGGCCCTTTGGGTCTGGTATGGATTAACCACTTCAGCCCCAGAAGGCTTTATCCCCTTCCTGACCAGAACACTTTTTGCGATTCGGCACTGCATTGCTTTAACTGACAATTGAGCAGGCCTGCGACATTGTACCCAAACAAAATTGACGTCCTTTTTTTAACACAAATAGAGCTTTCTTCTGGGGGTATTTGATCACCTATGCATTTTTTATTTTTTGCGCTATAAACAAAAAAAGAGCGACAATTTTGAAAAAAAAAATTTTTTACTTTTTGCTATAATAAATATCCCAAAAAAGTAAAAAAAAAACCACATTTCTTCCTCAGTTTAGGCCGATGTGTATTCTTCTGCATATATTTGGTAAAAAAAAATTGCGCAAAAGTTATAACATCTACAAACTATGGGAATAGATTTATAGCATTTTTATGTATTTATTTATTTTTAACTAGTAATGGCGGCGATCTGCAATTTTTAGTGGGACTGCGAGATTGCAGTGGACAGATCAGACACCTTTGACACTTTTTTGGGACCAATGACATTTATAGAGCGATCACAGCTTTAAATAGCCACTGATTACTGTATAAATGACACTGGCAGGGAAGGGGTTAAACTGTAGGGGGCGATCAAGGGGTAAAGTGTGTTCCCTCACTGTGTTCTAACTGTGTGGGAGCTGGGCTGACAGGGGCATGACAGATCTAGCTGTTCCCGATCACTGGGAACAGTAGATCTACAGTATGTCACAAAAGTGAGTACACCCCTCACATTTTTGTAAATATTTTATTATAACTTTTCATGTGACAACACTGAAGAAATGACACTTTGCTACAATGTAACGCAGTGAATGTACAGCTTGTATAACAGTGTAAATTTGCTGTCCCCTCAAAATAACTCAACACATTGCCATTAATATCTAAACGGCTGGCAACAAAAGTGAGTACACCCCTAAGTGAAAATGTCCGAATTGGGCCCAATTTAGCCATTTTCACTCCCCGGTGTCATGTGACACATTAGTGTTGCAAGGTCTCAGGTGTGAATGGGGAGCAGGTGTGTTAAATTTGGTGTTATCGCTCTCACTCTCTCATACTGGTCCCTGAAAGTTCAACATGGCACCTCATGGCAAAGAACTCTCTGAGGATCTGAAAAAAAGAATTGTTGCTCTACATAAAGATGGCCTAGGCTATAAGAAGATTGCCAAGACTCTGAAAATGACATGCAGCACGGTGGTCAAGACCATACAGTGGTTAAACAGGACAGGTTCCACTCAGAACAGGCCTCACCATGGTTGACCAAAGAAGTTGAGTGCACATGCTCAGAGTCATACCCAGAGGTTATCTTTGGGAAATAGACGTATGAGTGCTGCCAGCATTGTTGCAGAGGTTGAAGGGGTGGGGGGTCAGCCTGTCAGTGCTCACACCATACGCATAAAATTGGTCTGCATGGCTGTCGGAAGCCTCTTCTAAAAATTATGCACAAGAAAGCCTGCAAACAATTTGCTGAAGACAAGTAGTCTAAGGATATGGATTACTAGAACCATGTCCTGTGGTCTGATGAGACCAAGATAAACTTATTTGGTTCAGATGGTGTCAAACATGTTTGGGGGCAACCAGGTGAGGAGTACAAAGACAAGTGTGTCTTGCCTACAGTCAAGCATGGGGGTGGGAGTGTCACGGTCTGGGGCTGCATGAGTGATGCTGGCACTGGGGAGCTACAGTTCATTGAGGGAACCATGAATGCCAACATGTACTGTGACATACTGAAGCATGATCCCCTCCCTTAGGAGACTGGGTCGCAGGGCAGTATTCCAACATGATAACGACCCCAACCACACCTCCAAGACGACCACTGCCTTGCTAAAGAAGCTGAGGGTAAAGGTGATGGACTGGGCAAGCATGTCTTCAGACCTAAACCCTACTGAGCATCTGTGGGACATCCTCAAATGGAAGGTGGAGGAGCACAAGGTCTCTAACATCCACCAGCTCTGTGATTTCGTTATGGAGGAGTAGAAGAGGACTCCAGTGGCAACCTGTGAAGCTCTGGTGAACTCCATGTCCAAGAGGGATAAGGCAGTGGTGGAAAATAATGGTGGCCAGACAAAATATTGATACTTTGGGCTCAATTTAGATGTTTTCCCTTAGGGGTGTACTCACTTTTGTTGCCAGTGGCTTAGATATTAATGGCTGTGTGCTGAGTTATTTTGAGTGGACAGCAAACGTACACTGTTATACAAGCTGTACAGTACACTCATTGCTTTACGTTGTAGAAAAGTGTAATTTCTTCAGTGTTGTCACATGAAAAGGTATCATAAAATATTTACAAAAATGTGAGGGGTGTACTCACTTTTGTGAGATACTGTATGTCATGTCTCCTGACAAAATGGGGATCCACCGTGTTTACATCAGTGGATCCCCGTTCTGCCTCTGTAACAGGCGATTGCAGGTCGCCGGCGGACATGAAGTCTGCTTGACCCACGGGCATGCTCACACGGCGTGCAGCGGGCGCGAGAGCGTGCTGGCGGTGGCACGCTCCTGCCCCCAACAGAGCCTGCACGAGCCGCCATACAGCTATGGCAATTTGTGCAGGAGAGCCGACCTGTGGCTGGTCAGCAAGCGGTTAAGGGGAAACCCACGCCAAAATGTAAAGAAAAATGGTGTAGGGAGTAGGGTCCTCCCCCAGTCCATACCAGGCCCTTCTGGTATGGATTTTAAATGGAATCCCACGTCAAAATGTAAAATAAAAGTGACGTGGGGTCCCCCCCCCCAAATCCAAACCAAACCCTTATCCAAGTATGCAGCCTGACAGGCCAGAAAAAGGGGGGCTAGGGTCCCTCCCTAGAACCAGCCCTGGCCACATGTCCTAAACATGGGGGGGAGGTGGGGGCTCTGCCCCCCAAAGCACCTTGTCCCCATGTTGATGGGGACAAGGGCCTCATCCCCACAATCCTGGGCAGGGGGCTTATTGGAATCTGGAAGCCTCTTTTGACAAGGGGGCCCCCAGTTCCCAGTCTCCCCCAGTACCCCTTCCCATTCACCAAAAAAGTGTCAAAAATGAATAAAAACGCAGAAACGGTTTTTGACAAGTGTCCCCTGATGTAGATCCATTGTCAATCACGACAACGCCACTACCGGACCCGAAAAAGAAAAAAAAAGTCACTCCGCCATTCAAGAAGGCAAACCTCCAAATGTCTGGCTTGCTGTTCTTATATAGGTAAGGGGTGGAGCCACCTAGCGACATCATCTGGTGGCACCACCCCATTGTGGCATCATGGACCGGTGCATGCTGTGTCAGTGACATCACAAGGGAGTGGTGCCACCATGTGGCCCCGCCATTACCTATATAAGAACTGTAAGCCAGGCATTCGGCGGTTTGCCTTACTGGACAGCGGAGCAATTTTTTTTTTCTTTTTCAGGTTGTGGTAGACATTGTGACTGATAATGGATCTATATCGGGGACACTTTTTTTTATTTTTTAATAAAGGAATTGTCAAAAACTGTCTCTGTGTTTTTATTACTTTTTGACACTTTTTTGGTGAATGGGTAGGGGTATGGTACCCCACACTCATTCACATGGGGGGGGCGGGATCTGGGTGCCCCCTTCTTAAAGGGGGCTTCCAAATTCCAATAAGCTCCCTGCCTGCAGACCCCCACATCCACTGCCTAGGGATGCCGGGCAGAGCCCCCCGCCCCAAAGCACCCACCCCCCATGTTGAGGGCATGTGGCCTGGTATGGTTCAGGAGGTGGAGCCGCTCGCTCGCCCCCCCCCCTTTCCTGACCAGCCAGGTTGCGTGCTCAGATAAGGGTCTGGTATGGATTCTGGGGGGACCCCACGCCAGCTTTTTAATTTTTACTGTTGCACTTTAAAGCGGAGTTCCACCCTAAAGTGGAACTTCTGCTGGTTGGATTCCTCCCCCCCCCTCAGGTGTCACATTTGGCACCTTTCGGGGGGGAGGGGGAAGAGGACACCTGTCTTTAGACAGGTGTCCTTTTCCACACTTCCGGGAGCTCTGGCCAGCGGACGCGGCCGCTGACGTCGGCAGCCCGGCTCCCTCCTCCCTGCCCGCTCTGCTTCTGGCCGCCTGGCCAGTAGCAGAGCGTGGCAGAGCTCGCGCATGCGCGGTAAGGTGCCCGGCGTGAAGCTGTACTGCTTACACGTCCGGGTTCCCTTACCCGCGATGGAGGCGGCTGCACCCGTCCCCCGATCCGAAGATCGGCGGCGGGTGCCGACATCGCTGGACTCCAGGACAGGTAAGTGTCCTAATATTAAAAGTCAGCAGCTACTGTATGTGTAGCTGCTGACTTTTAATTTTTTTTTTAGCCCTCGGACCTCCGCTTTAAGCATCATTAAAATCACTGAAGGATCTTTTTTTAAAAAAAATTCCATTGATACATACCCCCCAGGGCAGTACCCAGGACCCCATACCCTTTTTATGGGCAATTACTTGCTTATAAGCTTTCAAAATTGGGAGCTTTGATTTTTCAAGTTCTGGTCCCATAGATTTTTATAGGGTTCACTGTTCAGATCAGAAATGTATCTCTCTTTGGGAGTTCTGGTGTGAACCGACCAGGGGTGTATTTGGCCTATCTCTAGGTCAGGCAGGTATATACTGTAGCTTGAATGGAAAGTGAAGCAAATTGCTAGCAACTGCCATCCCAGATTCCCACCCCAGTTATATTTAACTTGGTTGGAAAGTCATTAAAACTACCGTGCCCATGTTAATTACTTTTTTTTTTTTTTTTTTTTTTTTTTTTTTTTTTTTTTAGAATTACTTTTAATCATGTATAAATAAAATCATATTCTTTTAAAGATGTTTAATTGGTTGTTGCCTCAAAGT
>BLSH010095756.1:57308-96618 GCA_018402905.1 Glandirana rugosa
AGACGTGCTATAAGTGATAGTTCCACAAAAGAGTATATGTCATACAATTTGTGACTTAAGGAGTGTAAAGGGAACCTCACTAGGTGAACAAAGTGCTAACCTGACGTAGTGAAGAGTAACCTGACGTAGTAAATACCCTGAAATAAAGAAACAATAAACTCGTGACGTTAAAATACAAACATATTGTATTGTGCTTACTAGAAAAAATCGACAGACATCCCAATCGTAAGACTAGTGGTAATATTCCTAAAATAAGAAGGATGACTGATGGTTACATATTTCGTAAAAAACGTAACGGGTGCCTACTTAACTAAAGTCATTCCCAAGGGGTTCTGGACTTATAATAAAAACCCCAAGCAGCAGCCTTTCTCAGCCTTTTTACCCCAGAGGAACCCCAAAAATAATATTCAGGTCTTGGGGAACCCTTACTGAAATCAATTCATCCGTGGGCAATGCAAAAAATGCTTTATACATTGGTAGTCAGTAGGAAGAATAAAATCCTTATAATGGTGATCAGAATGCTAACCCTACAGACAGCTAAAAAAGATCATTCGTGTTATGTTATACAAACATAAAATTGCAGTGCTCAAATAACAAAGAAATAAAGTCCCATAAATGATGCAGTCCAATGAGAAGTGATGCAGTCCAATCGTGAAACAAGTGGATCACTCCAAGGGAAATGTGAGGAATTCAGTGTTTAACATACTGTATATGAGAAAACACCTTGATAGTGAATATCGTGCAGAAACGTAAATCAACCAGGTGCGTCTCCACCATGTGATATGGGATGGCCACTGAGCAGAGCAAGTGGACTCTAGATATTAAGAATCATGAACGCAGTATGATGTGTGGGGGATTAACTCAATGGGGGATCACCCTCCCTGTGAAAAGGGTAGGTTTTCCTTAAAAGCTGACTCAGCCAGTTTTATTTAAAAAATCAAACCAACAAAACAGAAAATAAATTCTTGCCATCCAGACTCTTACTAAACATTTCCAGGTTTCCTAACTCAGAGGTGAAGGGCTTCTCCCAGTCACCCACAAAACAAAAATAATTCAAACCTTTTGTTTCAGGCTGGATTCATATGTCATATGAAGTCCTGCTTCCTGGACCGGCTCCTATGATAGACATCACCAGTGTGCTGTCTATTATATAAGCTGGTCCAGGAGGTAGGACTTTGTAATCTGGAGATCCCTGCTCTGTGTAATCCAGCGATGCCCCCCCGGGGCAGCCCAATGGGCCCTGCGGGATCCATGATAGGGCCAGTCCTAGGCGCCACCCACCCTTTGCCTGCAGTTAGTTGGTAGCTGCGCCCTTGGCGACCGTCGGCCATTTTGAATGTAAGTTAGGGTGGCCTGGGGGGCAATTGCCACCCTGCCGCCCAGCCCTCCCCTGGTGTGAACCCAGCCTCAGTCACAAAGCAAAACTTCAGTTCAGCAGCTCTCTCAGGTTTTTGGCTTCCTGAGTCCCAGGCCAGAGCAAATCTTTCCTCTACTCCTGCTTATTTATACCACTTGTTGATAGACACAGGTGGACCACAAAATCTGGCCTGGAACTGACGCTGCTAAGGTGGCTGGTAAAACCTGGACTGGATTTTCCCTTAGTTCACTGCAAATATATGCATGTGAGGCGACACATACCGTCCAACGATCACCTCGCCTTTCATAATGTCACATATCACCCCCCTCTGCTCAAGCCCCTGCGGCTGAGCAACTGTCTCATCCAGACAATGGACATGGGAAAGGGCATCTGCAGTATTCTGGTGTTTCAAGCTACTCAGTCATGACAGGACACATCGGTGACTGTATTCCAGTACTGCCACATGACCCCAGGGCTAAATTTGAAGATAACCCGTGTGACCCCGGTGTTGGGTTATCTACTGTGTTGAGGGACTCGAAGCTGCGAATGTGTTACATTCCAGGAAATTCGGCCAGCAGGACACCCAGCCAGTCGTCTGACCCCGGCAGTGGGACACTCAGCCAGTTGCATGATCCAGGTGGGGGGGACACGTTACCTTTCGGTGGATCTTGGCAGTGGGGCATCTTGCTGGAGACCCAGGGCTTCTTCAGTTTTCAAGGAACTTCTTTGGTGGATTCATGAAGCAGAGGACTACTCCTTGTGGACTAGATCCCATATGGCTGTTTGGAGCGTCCTGAGGCCGCTCCTTAAAGGGGGGTACTGTTAGGAATAGTCCCTCCAGCGGGTGGCGCTGTGGCTCAGGGATCCATGGGCTGTAGTTCCAGTGTCCACCTGCGGGTGTCAGTAAAAGGCTCATTTGGTGGTGGCACTGTGGCTCCTGGATCCATGAGCTGCAGTTACAGTGTCCACCAGCGGATGTCTCCCAGTAATCAGAGGCTCATGAGTCACCACCTAACGCTCGTTACAGGAAGGATATTTAAACCCTGTTTACCATATGCTTAATGCCTTGGTGTTGTCCTCCATGTGCCTCTTTATCCTGAATCCTGAACCCTGCATCAGTAATCCTGAATGCTGTTTCTGGAATCCTGAATCCGGTATCTGCCATCCTGAATGCTGTATCTGGAATCCTGAATCCTGTATCTGGAATCCTGAACCCTGTATCTGGAATCCTGAACCCTGTATCGTGAACCCTGAATCTGCTCCTGGACCCCTGTCTGCAGTCTCATCCTGTCTCATGGGTTTTCCCGTCATCTGTTCCTGGTTTCTGCTTATCTTGCTCCCTGCCCCCTCTGATTGATCTCCCGTGCATGACCCTGGCTTGGCTACATTTACGGTTTGGACATTTCCCTATACCTGTTTTAGCAGTTTTCACTATTTTTGTTGCTGTGGTTGTTTACTTATTCACTTTACGTTGTGTCTGGTATTCTCTGTGCAGTTCACACATTTCTGGTCACACCAGTTCCTGACAATATACTAATAGAACAAGAGGCCTTGCTATATTTCTCCATAACACAATTATTTTTGACATACGAAAGGTGTTTAAAGATGTGGATAGTAGATTCATAATAATTAAAGGAACCCTCAATGGTAAAGCCATAACTATAGCATCTATATACGCACCAAACAATACACATGCCTCCTTTTTTAAATCTTTTTTTTATATTCTGGCCCTACATGACTCCCCCCATTTGATAATTGGAGGCGACTTCAATTTAGCGGCCAACTCTTTCTTTGACAGAAGTAGGGTTACCCCTTCCACTAAAGCTTTCCCTAAATCCCGGTCATTAAACAAACTTCAACGAATTGACACTTGGCGTGCCCATAACATAGGCTGTAAAGCCTATACCTTTTTCTCACATCTCCATAACAGTTACACTAGACTTGATTACATTTTCTGTTCTCTGGTCCTATTAGCTAACTCCTCCAATGCTGGTATTCACTCCTGCCCATGGTCTGACCACCAAATAACTACCTTTGATACTGCTCATATTGGATTGGCTCCCACGCCTTATAGCTGGAGGATCAATGACTCTCTGCTCTCAGACCTTACAACTGTAAATCAAATAAACTCTCCCTTAGAGGATTATTTCAAAATCAATGACACCGAAGATACTTCCATGCAAACACTTTGGTCTGCCCATAAGGCGGTCCTTAGGGGCTACCTTATCAATATTGCCTCAATTAGGAATAGAAATAGAATTAGAGACATGAAATCCCTCACTATAGAATTGGATATGCTCTACAAAAAATTAAATAGCTCTCCCCATGCCGACATCTCCCAACAAATTCAATTAAAAAGACAGGCCTTAGACTCTCTATTGTCCTTGGATACTGAAAAATCACTCCGTTTCACCAAAGCAAAATTCCTTCTCCACGGTAACTCCGCCACTCCCATGTTCGACAAAAAATTAAAACAAGTTAACCCCACGCATGTCTATAAACTTAGAAACCAACATGGCAATCTTGTTACCCACCCTCAAGAGGTCCTTAGTATATTTTCAGATTTCTATCAAGATCTCCTATCCAAACCCCAACATTACGGCTGAAAAGTGGCTTGACAATATTAATATTCCCTCCCTTTCATCTTCCCAAATTGAACTTCTTAAGGCTCCCTGCACAGAAACTGAAATCTCCAAAATTATACAATCCCTTAAAACCTCCACTGCTCCTGGCCCAGATGGCTTTTCCACATCATACTATAAAAAATTTACGACTATCTTAACCCCTTGGCTCACCAAACTGTGCAACTATATACTTCAAGGAAATCATTTCTCTAATGATATGTTATTAGCAAACTTTTCCCTTATTCCCAAACCCCAAAAGGATCAAACAATCCCACAGAATTTTAGGCCAATTTTGGTTCTTAACAACGATATAAAAATTTTTGCACGCTTTCTAGCTAATAGGCTCGGCAACGTTATTACATCACTGGTTCACCCGGATCAAATGGGCTTCATACCGGGATGTCAAATTATTGATAATACCAGATTAATAACAAATATAATACAGGACACTAACACTCACCTACACCCAACATGCCTTATCAGTTTAGACATTCATAAGGCCTTTGACAACGTCAGCTGGCAATATTTAAATTACCTTCTCCCCATATTTGGTTTACCCAACAATTTTATTCACGGTTTTAGGGCCTTATACAATTTCCCTCAAACTAGAATTAAAATCCCAGGATGTAATTCAATTTTTTTCCCCCTAAATCGAGGCACTAGGCAGGGATGTCCCCTCTCCTATTTGCTCTCACAATTTAGCCACTTGCACAAGCCCTTAGAGACCAGCCCGGCATTAGTGGCTACACTAAAGCATCTAATGAGTTTAAACGTAGCCTTTACGCTGATGATGTAATGATGTTTATTACTAACCCTCTAGTCTCTATCCCTAATCTTATTTCTTCATTAGACCTTTTTCAAAACATCTCTGGACTGGGAGTCAATCTTGACAAATGCTCAGCTACGGCCATCAACATCCAATCAGACATACTCACAATACTAAAAATAAAATTCCCCTTTAAGTGGAGGGGAATAAAATATATATAAAATATATTTAAGTATCTATATAACCCCATCATATCATACACTATTCCAAGCCAACTATCCCCCACTTTTCAAGAATATTATATCCCTCCTTAAAATGTGGTCTAATTATCATATATCACTTTTAGGCAAGATTTGTGCCATTAAAATGACTATCCTGCCAAAACTATTATATTATTTTAGGACACTACCTATACTGATCCCCAAAAGCAAACTGTATTCTATTCAAAGAGCAATAAATATATTTATATGGTCAGGAGGCAGACCTAGATGTAGCAATTTAATGCTGTTTAGACCTCAGACACTGGGAGGCCTGGGATTTCCCAACCTATGGCAGTATTATTTATCAGCCCGCTTCCTACAACTTACACAATGGTCCGTAGCAACGGACAAGCTCCCATGGATCACATTCGAACGTACTGCAATTCTCCCATACAGTTTAGAAAGACTATTATGGTCCAAGCTCATGAACTCTAAAAAGCTCATCCCTTACAATAAAATAGTGGCTCACTCTCTTCAGCTGTGCTTGAGATATAGAGATCCTCTTGCACTATCCTCGGCCAATACCCCCTAGACTCCTTCGTAGGCAACCCACTTTTCCCTCGGGCATTCAATAATCCTGAAGCCTTCAAACTCTGGAAACATCTCAAAATCACCAACTTAAGATCACTAACTAATGATGGAATATTTGCCTCCTTTGATTCTTTGTGCGATAGATTTCAGCTTCCTCCCATCGAATTTCCAAACTACATGGAAATCAAAGAATTTTATTCATCCCATTACCCTTCATCTGGCCTCAGTGATGCAACCTTATTTGAAAAAATGTGCATTTCCTCCTTTAGAGATAAAGGACAGATATCTACCCTATACAAACACTTTAATAATATCTCCCAGCCTGATAAAATAAAATCCATGTTACATTGGGAACAAGAGCTCAACCACAACTTCTGTATTAAAGATTGGATTCCAATGATTAACAACCTCCGCAAAAGCTGTTGCTCTTCTTCCATTTGAGAATCTCCATATAAATTAATGATCAGATCGTACATGACCCCTTCCATGATCATCACTTTTTATCCAAATAGCTCTCCCAATTGCTTTAGGGGGTGCCCTGATCAAGGTACCCTCTTGTACATCTTTTGGAAATGTGATCATCTTAGCCAGATATGGAACCATACCTCGGAGATTGTCAACAAACTAACAAACAAAGCTATCACCCTTACACCTCAAATCTGCCTTCTGTTTATGAAAACCCCAATACTCCCATTTTCTACAGTAGAATACTACACACCCTATGTAGTGCTATCATCTGGATGATCGGCTGTCACTGGCGTACAGCAGTAATCTCCTGGCAACAAGTCCTGTCCAGAATGTCTATGATTAAACATACCGAATGTACATCACTCGCTTAAGGACAATATCCATAAACATAGACAAAAATGGGCACTTTGGGACTCCTTGTTCTCCTAAACTGCTTCTCTATTAGCCCAATCCACAGCTTTAACCCCCTATCTTTATCCAGTTTTATTTAGCCCATAAGCTGTTATACCCACCTATCTAATTTAACAATGTTTATGTCCTAACATGACCGCTTGGATTCCTTTACACTTCCACACGTAACAGTTGAAAGATCAACAATGTAATGTATACAGATGCTTCTGTTCCACGTGTATTTCTTTATGTTTTATTCATGCACTTGATGGTTACATCCTGTATGTACTGTTTATTCTCAACCTTTCAATAAAAGAGTTTGTAAACAAAAAATAATCCTGGACAAAGCAGGCTGAATGGAGGATCACCTTCCCTGGGAAAAAGGTAGTCCAAATGGCAGGTTTTTCTTAAAAGCTGACTTGTAGCCAGTTTTATTTAAAAGATTGCATGAAAAATCAAACAAAACAGAAAATAAATCCTTGCCATCCAGGCTCTTACTATTCATTTCCAGGTTTCCTAACTTAGAGAAGCAAAGCAAAATTTCAGTTCAGCAGCTCTCTAAGGGTTTTGGCTTCCTGAGTCCCAGGCAAGAGCAAACATTTCCTCTACTCCTGCTTATTTATACCACCTGTTGGTGGACACAAGTGAACCACAAAATCTGGCCTGGAAGAAACCCTGCTAAGGTGGCTCGTAACACCTGGACTGGATTTTCCCTTAGTTCACTGCAAATAAAGCATGTGAAGCGACACATACTGTCCATCACCTCGGCTTTCATAATGTCACATATGGAATATCCTTTAGGCAGGAGTCATCAACCAACTTTTTTTTTTTTTTTAATCAGAAAAATACTTTATTGAGCATTTATTGTAAATAACAACTGGTGAAGTGTCAAATACATGTGACTTTCTTGGTAATACATACAGATATCTAAGTAAACACTCCATATAATCAATCTAGTCACATTTTGCTCACCGTTTGGATGTGGGTCGACTGTCACCTGGTCGCCATACAAATAAAACCAAAAAGGAATAACATAAATTTAAATTTATAACAATAAACAACTTTAACCCAGTCTGTTGATTGCGGATGTGTTTGTCCATTATCTTGTAGTGCCCAACCTGGGCGTCTATATGTATCCACACTGAGGTCGCCTCATGCGTTTAAATTGTTAGTAATTTGTCAAGTACGAGCTGCATGGGAGCCACTTTCGGGTTGTCCAACCATTGTTGCCAAATTTTTTGAAATTTCTGTGGGGTGTTCCTATGGGTAGAGGTAGCTTTTTCCCTTATTAGGACTTGGTTTACCTGCTGAATCCATTGCCCGCAAGTAGGAGTATGTGGTGACAGCCAGAATCTCGCAATTAATTTCTTGGCTAGGTATAGCAATCTGGTTAGTGCTATATAGGTTTGTGGGGAATATTCCTCAGCCATTAACCCACCCAGGACACACACTACAGGGTCAAGTTCTAGCTGAATTTGGAATGTACTGTTAAGGGTAGAAAGCACATTACTCCAATACCTCACTAGTTTTGGGCAGCGCCACAGCATATGAATTAGAGTGCCCGAATGTATATTACATTTCGGGCAGGTGGGTGAGTCTCTTCTGTTCCATCTATGCAATTGTACTGGTGTACGGTAGGCCCGATGAAGTATAAATAGGTGAGATAACTTATGCGAGGCTGAAACTGACACCAACGGTCCCGCCCCCAATATTTCTGTCCAGGTATCTTGTTCGATTGGCCCTATATCTGCTTCCCATTTCTCCTTACATGGTAATAACTCAGGGGCCTGAATACCAGAAAGTAATGTACCATATATGCTGGATATCATTCCTTTCTTATCCTTGGTAGAAAAGACCTCCTTCAGGAATGTAGACTCCTCCAACTTAAGTGTAGAGTGTCGGCCTTGTGCCCTCAGAGCGTGCCTCAGTTGTATATACATATAGTACCTGTTCCTCATCAGTGGGAATTCCGAACATAATAGAGCAAAGGATTTTATCTCTTGTCCCACAAAGAGTTCTGAAACATATGTGATCCCCACCTCCCTCCAAGATGAGTATCTTCCAAGTTTATTGAGTTCTTTGTAATTTCTGTTGTGCCAGAGGGGAGTATAAGTGTGAAATCCAGTAATGCCCAACCTACGTTTTATCTCCAGCCACAATTTTACCAAGAGTTGTACTGTGGGGCACTGACACGGTGCCTCAGGCAGTCCCATCTCCATTTGTGAAATCACAGGAAATTCTATTAAGGACTGTATGACTAGAGTTCTGGAAGGATCAGCCACCACCGAAAGGTCCCACCCAGTTAATTGCTGTAGCTGAGCAGCCAGGAAGTATGTATGGGAATGAGGGATCGCCAGACCCCCTTGATCTTTAGGGTATTGAAGAGTAGTTAGTTTAATTCTCGCCACGCCTCGTCGCCATATCAGTTCCCTGTATTGTGAATCTATGCGGTCGAACCAATACCTGGGAATCCATATTGGTGAATTGTGAAGAATGTATAATAGTTGGGGTGCCCACACCATTTTGATCAAATTCGCACTACCAGTGACCGACAGCGGCAGTTTACACCAGCTAAGGCATTTTTGTTTGAATTTTTGTAGAATTGGTTTGAGGTTTAATTGTATGTAATCTCTAACATTACTTGTCACTGTCACTCGCAAGTATATGAACGAGTTAACCACCTCTACCTGGGATGCCTCAGGAGGCAAACCAACTATCAGTGGGTCCAGCGGCAATAATGATGATTTGTGCCAATTAATAGCGAAGCCCGAGTGTTTCCCAAAGCTGTCAATCAGTCGCATGACTGCTACTAAGGAACCAGCTGTATCTCCCAGGTATATCAGGGTATCATCTGCATATAGGGAGAGTTTATCCACCCTCTCCCCCCTATGGAATCCCACTATCTCGGAGGAAGCTCTCACCATGGCAGCCAGAGGTTCTAGCTCCATGGCAAAAAGTAGAGGGGACAGCGGACAACCCTGCCTAGTCCCGCGATGCAATGGGAATACATCTGACAGGTTACCGTTAATGCGAATGCGTGCACTCGGAGCTGTATATAGTAGTTGGACCCAGGCAAGGAAACTTTCCCCCACGTTGAACTTGCGCAGGACAGCCCACAGGTATTACCACTCGACGCTGTCGAACGTTTTGGCCGCATCGAGTGAGAACACTGCTCTGTTTCCCGGATTATCCACTGGTAACTGTATATTTAAATATAACCTACGTATGTTCAGTGCAGTTGATCTCGACGGGATAAAGTCGAATTGATCCAAGTGTATCAATCCAGCTATCACTTTCGCCAGCCGTGTCGCCAGGACCCTAGCCAGCAGCTTGACATCCGTGTTTATCAGTGATATTGGCCTGTATGAGTCTGGAATTAGGGGGTCCTTTCCAGGTTTTGGAAACACCACGATGATGGCCTCTCTCATAGACGCCGGCAAAATGCCTGTTTTAAGAGCATCATTAAGTGTCGCCAAAAGTGGAGGTAAGAGCGACTCCCCATACCTTTTGTACGTTTCTATGGGCAGACTGTCGGAACCCGGGGACTTGTTATTAGCCATCATGGCCACTGCCGCGGACAGTTCTTCTATGGTTATGGGTTAATTTAGTATTTTCCGTCCCGCATCCGTCAACCTAGGAAGAGTACACGTATCAAGGTATTGTGTTAGTGCGTCCCTCATGGGCTCAATTCTGGACCTATAAAGGTCACTAAAGTAATTTTTAAACACTTGTAAAATCTGATTGGTATCCTGTACGCTGTCTCCTGCTGTATTTTGTATGGTCTGTATATGAGATGTACCTTGCTGCGATTGAGAGATAACAGCAAGTAGATGACCTATGTTCTCGCCTTCTTCAAAATATTTTTGCTGCATGAAGAATCGCTTGTTTTCGGCTGTATTAAGTGTAACCTGCCGGTGCAATGCCTGTGCAGCCAGCCAGCTTTGTTCAGAAGCCTGAGATGGGTCTGCGATGTATCGCTCCTCTGCTCTGCTTGCCTCACTCAGCACCTGATTCTTCCATGCCCTTGTGGCATTTTTGATTCTAGAAATTTGTTTAATAACTAATCCTCTAATATGTGCTTTGAGGGCGTCCCAGATCACCCCAGTGGCGGCTGATCCTCTATTATCGTGTACAAAAGCTTGCATTTCCGCGGATATTGGGTCCGTGGTTGGGAATAGATTAAACCAAAACGGATTAACCTTCCATAACTTGTTACCGTGTATCCCATTAGCGTGAATTTGTAGATGCAACAAAGAATGATCAGAAATGCTTCTTGGAAGATACTCAACCCTGTGTATCATGGCAGGTGCCGTGGAATTGCTCAGGCACATGTCAATGCATGATAACCCTTTATAAGTAGTGGAATAACAGGAATAACATTTCCTATCGGGGTATCTGTTCCTCCACACGTCACATAGCCCCATTGTAACTAGTCTGGCAAACGGAGTGGGACCCGGTGGACCTGTAGGCCGGAGCCCACCTGGTGTAAATTTGTCATTGCTTTTATCCATCAAATTATTAAAGTCCCCCAGGACCCACACCGGCAAGCCCGGGTTCGCAGCCATAAAGCCAGCCAAGTGCGTCAGGCACTCTGAGGTGAAAGGTGGAGGAACATAAATATTAGTCAATATACACAATATTCCTGCTAGCTTGCATTTTAAGAAAATATACCTGCCTTGGGGGTCTATTTGTGACAGGACCAGCTCAAATTGAACATTGTTAGATATAAGTATGCTAACCCCTCCGGAGTAAGCGGTATGAGTAGCGTGAAACTGTGTGGAGTAACTGCGATGACGGAGCACGTGCACCGTGTCGGGTTGAAGATGGGTTTCCTGCAGGCATAGTATCACAGCAGGATACAATTTAATTGCAGAGAACATAGCCACACGTTTCACTCCATCATTAAGTGCCCGCACATTCCATGACATTAAAGTGTGTAAACCTGCCATCCTGTAGTACACCATATGTTAGGCTGGTCCCCAATAGAAATAGAATCTAGGGCCTCAGCTTACCCGTAATACCATAGGGAAGAGGTGTGGCCCCATAGCAAAGTCCTATTTGTAGGGCTACTGCATGCAGCCCTTAGATCTGAAAAAAATTGAGAAAACAATGAAAAAAAAATACAAAACATGCAAGGTGGGTAAGGATAGTCTTGGAACAATCTCATGGGCCAGATTGGGTAAGTGACCAAAGAGACATGCAGTGCATACCAGTACAGAGACCTCCCTGCTACTGAGCTGTTAGTGCCCCATAATAATGCTCCACAGTACAGTCTCATATATAAAGGCATCCTCCGTAGATTAATTGGTGACCATACATTCCGCAGCCTTAAACAAAAGAAAAAAGAAACAACAACAAAAACCAAAAGATGGAAACAGAGCAGAAGCTGAGAAACCATCAAATGTTAGTCCACACAGGACAGAACACTGTAGGGGGGTCCCAACGTAGCTGGGTAGCCCAGCAATCCGAAAGAGCTTGCTCGTCCTCTTAGAAATAACAGGGGTAAGTTCAGCTTGGCATCTGAGGTTCCTCACCACCTGTCAAGGGAGCCCCTGCCATTGAGAGCAAGAAGAAACAACCCGAGGAAAAAAGGCCATTGTCTATGGCACCGTCTTCTTCTTTAGAGAATGTTCCATGCGATCCAGCCAGTCCGCAGCAACATTTGGATTGTCAAAGAAGTGTGTGTCATTGTTAGCTGCCACCCGCAGACGGGCCAAATACAACATGGCGTAGGTGACATCAAAGCATCTTAAGCGCCTCTTAATTTCTGTAAATTTAGCCCTCCGGAGTTGTAATTCCACGGAAAAGTCAGGATAAAAGGAGATGCGGGTGTTATCCATTTTCATCAATTCGCCTTTGGTTCTAGCTTGGTGCAAAATGGCATCTCTATCTTTAAAGTTCAGTAGTTTATATAAGAAGGGCCTCTGCGGTTCGCCAGGGTGTAGTGGCCTAGCAGGCACCCTGTGAGCTCTCTCCACTGCAAACATTGGCGAAAAGGCTTCCCTTCCGAATGTCTCCACCAACCACTTTTCAATCAACATTACAGGGTTTTTACCCTCCGCTCGTTCAGGGATACCCACAGCTCTAATATTGTTTCTTCTCGCCCGATTTTCCATGTCTTTTAATCTGGCTGCATGGGCTGTAGCAACAGCCTGGACATGTCGTAGTTCCCTCTGCATGGGCGCCATGTCATCCTCTAGTGTACCCACGCGGCCTTCCAGGGCCGCCATGCGTTCCCTTAATTTCTGCATGTCTTGCCTCACGAGTGTTAATTCCACTTTAACCCCCTTAACCTCGGATGTAAGGAAATGTAATGTAAGGTTGCAGGATGTGGCAGCAGCTAGGATCTCTCTGAGTGTTGGTTCAGGGCCGTCTGAGCTTCCTGCAGTTATGGCCGTGGCGGGGGTTGAAATCCCTGGGTTACTTACTGCGTCCCATACCGCGGGATCCTCTGCATCCTCCGTCCACTCCAGTTCCGGACTCTCTACGGCAGGGACTTCCGCAGCGGGTATAGCTGCCGAGTGGGCTGGGGTAGCTGGGGTATCTCGTAGGCCGGCCTTGGCGAACAATTTCTGTGCCGCTTCCTTGGCCGTGCGGGGAAGACAGGCGCCATCTTGGGAGGCATGGTCCGGCCCCGTCATCCACTCTTTCCCCTTCTTAGACATGACCCGACGGACGATACCGGCACCTGTGAGTAGCAGCTTGGTCCTCGCGTCACTGGCGGCAATCTGGTGTGTAGATTAGCCCAGGGTATGGCGGGTTTCAGGATGAAGTCAGGATTTTTCGGCGGAGAGCTCCGTCAGTGTGACTTACTCCATACGCTGCAAGCCACGCCCCCCCATCAACCAACTTTCCATTACAGCAAAATGGGAGACCTCCATATCTTTCTTTTAGTGCCAAATGGGAACACTGTGGTTGAGTGTGTGTGAATACCTTAAGTCTCGTGCCAAACAGACAAGCTGTATGCTGCATAAGTAAAATGAATATATCAGGCATTCAGAAATGAATACATCAGGCCCTTGTGATGATGTCTATTAAGACGAAACGTATATCGGATTGGAGGACATAATGGTGACGTCAGCACGCCCGTGGGGGTGCAGGATGATAATTTCTGAATGCCTGATGTATTAATTTTACTTATGCAGCATACAGCTTGTCCGTTTGGCATGAGACTCAAGCTAAAGGTGTTCATACACTCAACCACAGTGTTCCCATTTGGCACTAAAAAAAAAGATATTGAGGTCTCCTGTTTTGCTGTAAAAGAAAGAGGGTTGATGACTCCTGCCTAAAGGATATCCTATCATACTGCGTTCATGACTTTATAATCTAGAGTCCACTTCCTCTGGTAAGTGGCCATCTCATATCATATGGTGGAGGCGCACCTGGGTGATTCACCTTTCTGTACGACATTCACTGTCAAGGTGTTTTTTCCATATATGTTGAACACTATGTTCCTCATATTTCCCTTGGAGTGATCCACTTGTTTCCTGATTGGACTGTATCTCTTCTCATTGGACTGTATCACTTATCATTGGACTATATCACTTCTTATTGGTCTGTATCACTTCTCATTGGACTGTTTAGCACTGCAATTTTCTGTTTGTATATGCTGTCTACAATATTATTCCTATTGTTTTTGCCAGCGGCTTTCTAATTTGGATTTTTCTGTGCAATAACTTTGAACTTTTGCTACATTAGTGTCATGCTGCTGACTTTGCGAAGTGGCGTTGGCCCTGGAACTATGCAGGCATTGCTAGAGGGTGGCTATGCTCCTTCTCCATGGTTCCACTGTATGTAGGATCATAGCCACCCTTTCTTGCTCCCTCCTGAGTGTACATAAAGCAGTGCACATTAATGTAAATAATAAGCATTGTTCATTCCAAGTAAACGGAAGTGAGGAGGGAAAAAGAGATATTTAGGAGCCAGTGAAGGAAGAAAGATACTGTAAGAAATGATTTCATGAAAAATTTATTACAGGGCCATTAAAGTGATACTAAAGTCTTGTTTTTTTATATATAAAAACAACAAACATGTCATACTTACATCCTCTGTGCAGTGGTTTTGCACAGAGCAGCTCCAATCCTCCTCTTCTCGGGTCCCTCCACAGTGCTCCTGGCCCCTCCCTCCTGCCGATTGCCCCCACAGCAAGTGGCTTGCTATGCTATGGGGCACCCAAGCTGAGCCACAGCTCCCTGTGTGCATTCAGACACGTAGTTGCGGCCCAGCCCCACCCCCTCTCTCTCCTCATTGGCTCACTGACTTTGATTGACCATGCCCGCCTTTCCATCCTGCCCTGTTTGCACTGCTGGGCCCTTCAAATCCCATACCCACAGTTCACAGATCAGACATTTCCAGGCAACTACCATTAGGCCATGAGCATGTGAGGCCTTGCAGATTTGTAAGTATGGGTCCCCTTTTAGTTGACACCCAATGTTTGCAATAACTGAATACATTATTATGTGTGTCATATATTCCTAAACTATTTCTACTTTATAGACAATTTTGTGTGCATCAACCCCTGAAGAAGTGACGTTATGTCATGAAACGCGTTTGTTTACATGGATGCAAGTTTGCGCTTCTTATGGATTGATCTTTGAAACACTGTACCTGGCTAGGGAATTAACATGTATATATTGACCAATCTGTTTGACTATATGGCAATTATGTCACTGTTGATCTACTGTAAATTGTATTTACCAATAAATCTTTACTTTATTGATTGTGTGTTGCGCCTAAAAGTGCTCTAAAGTCCCACGGGGCAATTCATGTTCCTTTGTTGATTGACAACAAGGGCAACAAATGGCGCCCACTGCTGTGTCTCAGCCAATCAGGAAGGAGAGTCCCCGGACTTTGTGGCTCTCATGCAACATGGCTGGATCGAGAGGGAGCTCAGGTAAGTATTAGGGGAACTGAGGGTGGCTGCTGCACACAGAAGGTTTTTATCTTACTGTAAAGAATGCATCAAGATAAAAAAAACTTCTGCCTTTACAAGCACTTTAAGTAATGGAGGTGAATAAATTATTTTTGGAGAATAAGGATATTGTTTAGTGCTATTTTAATATCTCCCTACATGGATATGCATGCAATTGGTCTGGCACTTTTGTAATTGTAAAGAATATAATAATTTCATAATATAATTCCCTGTTAGTAATATAAAAGAACAATTTCTCTTAAAATTAGATTTTCACCATTTGTTATGATATTTGCATAATAAAATAATCGTGGAGTCTGACATCTTGACACGTAGGTAGGCAGTTTACTGCAGTTAAATGTAATTTGTAGTCTTTCTCCACTGTCATTATATAATAGAGGTTCTGTAGAAAATGGCCTGTGTTTTTCTATTTGAAAGCAGTATTCTGTGTTCTTTCAGTCAATAGCTCTGAGTCATTATCTAATGTAGGCCTTCCATTAGAGCAGACTCATAGGTGTGGAATGTCTATAAAACCTTCAATTCAGGGACATGTATGCAAAGTACAGCCTGCCAATCAATTAAACTATACCGTTCCCATGATAAACTGGGATTTGTTGGTGTTTCAGAGAAGCAATTTGTTCTGCATCTTCTCTGAAATGCGATAGTAAAAGTGACTATATCAGAAAAGGGATTTATTGAACTTATCTCTTTACTTTGACCTTGCGTCTGGTTTTCCAGTTGCTTTATTTGTTTATGCTGAACATAAATAATTGAGCAGACCACGGGTATAATACCTCCAAGGTTTATTCCATAATAAAAAGAAGTGAGATCAGTGGGTGATAAAATTCAAGGCACAATTATAAGGGTGGGTAATGCTGGCCATATACACCAGAACTTTCATAAAATTGATTGTGTAATTCATCTGATGCCTGAATTAATTGTATGATGAAATAATAACAGTAAATTTGTCTGCATCGATTATGTCCAAAAAGTAAATCAAAATTAAAAATGTCATTGTTTAAGAATCAATCAATTGCTTCGTACAAACCATGACTGGGATGGAAACAATTGGAATTTATCAACTCAAGAATTTTTATTAAAGCTGTAAGATTTCAATAAACTTATTTAAATTGGAGTGTAGCCACTCCCTATATCAGGATTAGTCCTTGGGTTTTATCAACCTATCCAATCGTTTTCATTTTTGATTTGATCTTGCAAAATCAGTTAAAGGCAATACAAGGGATAGTGAAAAACAGAAGTAGGAGGTATCTCTAGTTGCAGGAAGGGTATGTCTTTGGTGTAGATTGGGGGTCCCCAGCCACCAGGCCACGGACCGGCCGCTTTACAGCCGGGCCACAAAGGCTGCTCTGTCACAGGTACGGCAGATGGGCGAGCAGAGAGATGACATCATCTCTCACCACCCTCCCCGCATCACCGCAATTCTGCCCTTACAGCCACGAAGGCTGCTCTGTTGGATGTGCAGCCGCGGGTGAGCAGAGAGATTGCATCATATTTCACCTCCCGCCCTCACTCTGGGATCCAGCCAGAAGCTTCTTTCTATTTTGACACTGTTGCCTGCCACCAAGTCTTTCACTGTTAAAAAAAAAAAAAAAACCTTACAAATTGCCTTTACATTTAAAAAGTGACAAGCTGCATCTGGTATTTTTTGGTGGCAGGCAACAGTGGGAAGCTTCAGCTGGTGGAAGGATAGTGACAATCCGCATCTGGTGGCAGGCAACTCGTTGTATGAACTCTTCTTTCTCCTAACCTCATAATGGGAAGCAAAACTTGTGCTTGACGGGCTGCTACTGGGTTCTATTGCTGTAAGGCATGAGGAAGGTATGGAACAAGCTACTGGGTGATGCCAGTCAGGACAGGCAAGGACAGGGGCCTCCTGAGGAGTCATGGCATCCAGGGGAGAATCAGATGTCCATTTTGCCTCAGTGAGTCTAGGTCAACCTATGCTGGACAGGTATAGGTTAAAGAGTACAGGTGCAAACTATACCACGAGGCTATGCACATGGAGGACAGCATGGCTACACAAGAAGATATCAGTTTCTTGTGGCCAGACTCACTAATTATCAGTTTTTTCTACATCTTGGAAGAATCCACCATTTATTATTTGCATGACATTTGGGCAGAGCTGGGAAACTTTGCAGGAATTGTCCCCAAAAAGACATAAGAAACCAGCATGTGACTTAGTCTGCCAGTAAACAATCGGGCAGGGTTGACATAGAAGTTTTCAGTAAAGTCAACCTTTCAGACAATCCTGATGACAATAAGGAATACCTTACATCCTGCATCTTGTACTCATATTATGGACTGTTAGTGACCTTCATTCATTAAGGCAAGTGCAATAACCCATGGCAGTAATTAAAAGTTATCTTCCCTTAGCCAGGCCTCAGTAAACAGCACAAAGGTGATTGGGTTATAACAGATTAATACGTGATCTCTTTTTGTACTACAGGCCTTGCATGAAAAGTGGCAGGAAGCAAACATGTTATTGCCATAGCAACAAATATGATTCCTGCCTTCATTTTTTAACTTACTATAATATAACTGGTTGTTGTGGGAAACAGACACTCACAATTTATGGGCCGCTTTGATGCTATACAAAAACATAGGGTCTATGTATTAAAGGCACTGTAAACTTTTCTACCTGTACCTTGTGTTTTCACACGCATAACATATGCATTCATCAAATAGTTTCATGGTGTCATTTGGTGGCTTGTATGCACAGCATATAGTAGAGTAAATCTTCACATTCCTCTGTCAGTAGCTTCTGTTTTTGTAGAAACATAAAGTATTCAGCATGGCACTGCATAGGTCAAGTCATGACCTCTGTCTGTAGTCTGAAAACTGACACTTCCTGTGAAGGCACCAGATATCCCACAATCCCTGCATCTCTCAGTCTAGCACTGGTGCAGGTGAGGGCTAAACAGTAATCAGATCTGACAAAGACACAAGCAGGCAAGGCATTCACAGATGCACAGGGAGCTTACCAATGCAGTTGGAAGATGTTTTTTTTAATTACAATAGCACTCCCACATTTGTGATGCAAAACAGAGCAGATAGCAAGGCATGGCTTGACGGATGTGTGACCCAAAACAGGAAGTTGTCTTATTTCTTTGGTTAATAGGGACAATCTAGCTGAGGAAATATATGGAAATAGGGGAATCAATCCCCCAAAAGAAAACAAACTGCAGTCAAAACTTATGAAAGGCAAACAAAAAGGGATCATAACTACACTAATACCCATTTAAAACAACAAAAACTTTTGAAAGTGTACAATACCTTTAAAGGGCAGATATAAATTCCTAATTTATCCATTGGAGGGTCAGTTGCTGTATTTAAAAACAGCATTGTTCACTTGAGATGAGACTCCATCTTTATTGTGCTGTAATGTATTAACCAAATACGCTTGGTCTACCCACAATCTTGACATCACGCATTTTCCCATTTCTCACAAGACGTATTTATTCATACATGACATCGCCACTTTCCAATTAGCACTCTGCACATTGCTGAAGCTCCTTCATTTGCAAACTCTCAGTCAAGCATAGATTCTACAGATATCAGAATGTACAAAATGTTTTCCAGGTTCTCAAGACGTCACAAAACAGCCGTCACTCATCAGTGATAACAGGATGCAATATAGGCAGGAGGGGAGGGATACTCTCATTTTAAGAACTTTGGTTATGGCTAAAAGAAAAATTCCAGGCAACATAAGAAATCAATAAGTGAGCTGCTAATTGTATTCAGACAATACTGTAATTGTGCAAAAGTTTATTCATTTTACCCACTTCAGCCCATGAAGGATTTCACACTTTAGGACCAGAGCACTTTTTGCGATTCGGCACTGCATCGCTTTAACTGACAATTGCGCGGTTGTGCGACGTTGTACCCAAACAAAATTTGCGTCCTTTTTTTCCCACAAATAGAGCTTTCTTTTGGTGGTATTTGATCACCTCTGCGTCATTTCTGATCGCCGCTATAAGCAAAAGAAGAGCGACAATTTAGCAAAAAAAAACAAATTTCTTACTTTTTGCTAAAATACAAATCCAAAAAAGTATATAAAATAACATTATTTTTCATCAGTTTTGGCCGATTTATATTCTTCCTCATATTTGTGATAAAAAAAATCGCAATCGCCATTTATTGATTGGTTTGCGCAAAAGTGGCCGCGTTTACGGACTATGAGAATTAATTTCTGGGGGTTTTATTATTTTTTTATTTTTTACTAGTAATGGCAGCGATCTGCGATTTTTAGCGGTACTGCGATATTGCAGAGGACATATCGGACCATTTTGACACTTTTTTGGGACCATTGGCATTTATACTATAAAAATGCACTGATTACTGTGTAAATGCCATTGCCAGTGAAGGGGTTAACCTGCAGGGGGCGCTCTAAGGGTTAACTGTGTTCCCTGTGCGTGTTCTAACTATGTGTGGGCTGCCCTAGCAGGGGAAGGGGAGCGATCACAGCTTCCATATAGAGGAAGGCTGTGATCACAGCCCTTCCCCCTCTCACAGAACGGAGATCCGTGTTTACTTACACGGACCTCCGTTCTTTCACTGTGGGGGGGCATCGCAGGTAGCCGGCGGAGATCGAGTCCGCCGCACCCGCTCCCTGGTCCCCCCGAACACAGTGAGAAGGCGGGCGCGCCTCCGGCAGCGCGCGCGCTCACAGTGCACGATCTCGCGATATCGAACCATCTTGTCGCCGTCAACCTGCGGTCGGCAAGTGGTTAAAGTGATCAATAGATATGACTGGCGGGAGTCACAAAAAGTACCACATCCCTATATCAATACAAACAGAGAATACCCCTGGGTCTGGGACTTTGAAGGCACTAATCCAATAGATTTATGTAAAAAATATCAAAATTTTATTGGTACATATCAAGACATATGTATTAAAATACAGTGGCATGAAAGGGAATAATCACATATGGAGCATAGATGGTAACAAATACAATACAGAAAACACCTCAATCCAACATGTTTCGGAAATCTTCCTTCCTCACTGGGATTGTCAGAGGAAGTTACTGTATCTAGGTTAGAATACAACATATCAATACAATACAAGGACAGAGACCCATCATACAGGCATTGCATACATCAGAAATGTTGATGACATAGATGCTACTTACCTATAATTACATATAATTATAACTATATACTTATAATTATAATTACTTATAATTCCATAATGTGACTTTACATCTGTTCATGCCAGAAAGTGGTTGTAAAGTCTGTTTTTTTCATAGAATGCATGAAGGTAAAATACCTTCTGTGTGTTGCTCCCCCCACAGCCCCCCTAATACTTACTTGAGCCCCTTCTCGATCCAGCATTGTGCATAGGAGCCCCGACTGTCATGGGTCTCTCTCTCATTGGCTGAGAAAGCAGTGTGAGCCATTGGCTCCCACTGCCATCAATCACAGTCAGTGAGCCAATGAGGAGAGAGTGGGGGTGGGATCGAGCCACGGCTCTATGTGCCAAATGGAGGCATAGAGCGGGGCTCGGGAGCAAGCTGTTTGCTATTGGGGGCACTGATCAAGGGGGAGGAGCCAGGAGCATTGGTGGGGGACCCAAGAAGAAGAGGATAGGTAAGTATAACATGTTTATTAATTTAAAAAAAAAACGAACCTTTAATATCACTTTACAGCAATCTTCTCCTTTGTCAATGCAGGGCAATCTAAAAGGTTTGCTTTAATAACCCCCAGTCAGGAGCATATACCTTTCCATTAGGCACTGGAAGCGAGGAAAGTCATAGCTTGCACAAGACTGAGGACTTGTTCACTGGTTCCTTGGGTGGCTGAATGGAACAGTGGTGGAGCAAAGGAAAAGTATGTGCTGGCAAGGCGGGGGGCATTAAAGCAAACCCGATGCTCTGTCCAACTCTAGGTAAAGCACAGGTCTTCATTACCCGAAACTTACTGCAACTAGGTTACACAGAAACTAGCCACTTAAGATAAATGGATAAACCAACTCATGTGAATAACTACTTTTAATGATTTTTGCGTCTGTTTAATATTGCTCATTTAACAAATAGTGGTTCATGAAAGTTGTATTCTTAAGTAGGAACTGAAAAGTTCCATGTTTTCCTTCTTTTTTGTTTTTATTGGAAAGGCTCGTTGTTGAATTGAGCCAATTTGAACAACATGTCTGTCAATTCAAATAAGTTGTCGGGTGCACACTGTTAGATATACTAAGAGCTTTCTACAAGGCACCTGCCAATATTTCTAGTCAATGTTTCCTTTGGGAATGAATTATTGGACGGAACAAGAGAGTTTAAATAGTTCTAATAATAAGAAATAATATTTTTGAGAATCTAGATGGTATTAGTGGTGTGACTTCAGATATTTCCCAAGGGATCCATCACAGGATTTAATTAAAGCTAAGCCCATCCGTAATCTTGTTATGTTCAAGAACTTACCTTCAATGTGTTAATCTGACTGGTCAGAAGCTGGATGTGCTTTTCACATAAGGCCATCCAAGGCACCATCGGGCTATAAGTGGTCCACTGCAGGTACATCCTCACTGGCTGATCATTATGACAGTACTCCTGGTTAGTTTGCTTTCTTCTCTCCTTTGGTCTAGATCAGTGGTCTTCAAACTGTGGCCCGGGGGCCAGGTGTGGCCCTTTGCATTCCTTTATCTGACCCTTGGGGCAGTGTTGCTCTCACTGTTACAAGACATTATTCCTTCCACTGACACCAATGATGAGGCACTATTCCTCCCACTGACACCAACAATAGGGTAATATTTCTCACACTGCCAGTGATGGTACACAATTCCTCCCACTGACACCTATAATGGGGTACTATTCATCCCATTGACACCAATGATTGGGTATTATTCCTCCCACTGACACCAAAATTCAGCCCCCCCTAAAGTCTGAAGGACAGTAAACCGGCCCTTTGTTTAGAAAGTATGGAGACCCCTGGTCTAGATGCTAGTCAACTCTGCTTGCTGGAACTTTCCACACACTCAATTCCCATAGTGTGTGCACACATGTGTACCTGCATTCCCTTTGTATAGTACACTCAGCTGCCAGCAGAGATCAGTGGGGGTCCTGACTGGTTTGGCTTACCTTTTTTAAGGCAACATGTTCCACACTAAAATAATCAATTGTAGGGTTAAATGTGAGTCTTTTTTACATTATATGGCAAAAGTTTCTTGACACCTGACCATCACACCTAAGAGATTGTTGGGCACCCCATTCCAAAACACGGGCATTAAAATTGAGTTGGTCCCCCTTTGCGGCTATAACACCCTCCACTCTTCTGGGAAGTCTTTCCATAAGATTTTGGAATATGCCTGTGGGAATGTGTGTTCCTTGTAGCCATTTAATTTAAAAGGTGTTCAGCAGTGGCAGCCCGTGCATTGAGGGAGCATGGGCGCCACCCCCCATCCCTGCTGACGCCCCCCATCCATGCGCCCAGCCCTTTTCTGGACGCTGGGTGCATGGATTCTTATGGTGGGGTTGTTTGGGGGGTTTTTTTAAGCCCCTTATTGGAGCCAGAGGCTCTAATAGGCTTCAAAAAAGGGTGGGCTGGGGGCACAGAGAATGCGCCCCGATCCCACCCAATTGTGTGACCATAGCGAATTCATTTTCATTATTTATACACTGACATTCCTCCCCGCCAATCAGAGGCAGGTCATCAGACCTGTTTCCCATTTAGCCAAAGCGCCAGGTCACTAATTTGTTGTTGTTTTGCCGATGTTTAATCTTTGGATTGCTGGTCCATCCACTAACCATATCATGCCCCTGTGGGTCTATTGCCAGAATGCGCACAAATAAGTGCCTGGGGGCACCCAATTACCAATGCTCACACATTATGGATGTTGATTTACTGAAAGTATATAGGCTGTTCACTTTGCAAGGAAATTTTCTCTTGGTGAAGGTGAAACTCCACCAACGTCCATCATCTAATCACATGCAAGTGTAGCTGGGTGGTAGTTAGCCCAGACTGATTGTACAGTTTTTCACTCGGTCAGTTGGGTTGTGATTTCTCACTGCTGCCAATAGGTGTCACTGGTGCCCCTGGCAATAGTGGGAGATTTCATAACAAGACTAAGTTATAAATATTTACATTCCCTTCAGTCAGCCCAGTAGGAGGTTCATGGACACTGATGGATGCTGGGGGGAGGATATAAATATCTGGGGCAGGTCTTGTGATCGCTCTCTTCCCCCAGGCTGAGGACTGGGGAGGTGCTGCTGGATTGAGCTCTGCTATTAGGCCCCATAGCCTGTGTGAGGCCTAACATGTTCTGAATGAGGACATAGGCCTGAAGTGATCCTGGAGATGTCCTGTCTGCTAATGGGGAAAGTTGTGCCAAGGAGGTGACCCAGGAGAGGACCCTTGTTGTCTCAAGGGCCTGGTGCCTGGTGAGGAGGACACACTGAGCCTAGGAAATGGAGAGAAGTCAACGAACCAGCTAAGATGCTGCCTACAGTGTTGTTGGGCCGGCTTAAAGGTTCTGGCACTGTGAAGCTAGAAATTAATCTGCAGTCTGTAAGTGATCTACTTGGTACCTGGGACCCCTAACCCTCACCTCCTCGACTTTTCTTCAATAAATCTTTAAAAGGGCAAAAGTAACTAGTGCCTGATGTTCTTTCTGGCCCCCCATCTTAGCCATGGGTTCAGCCCTGTGATGAAATGCTGGCCCACCACCCCTGCCTCTGGAGGAGCCACCATGCCTCTGGGGTTCAGGAAGGGGGGGTGCTACAAAAGCATAAAAATGTAGGGGTTTCTTTTTTTTTTCATTTTTTCCTTGCACACTTCTAGGGGTATTCTTGTGAGTTTTCACCGCATTCACTAAGCTAAGAAAAAATTTACTTGCAAAGTAAACCCCAAGGTGTTCTGATATAGTATCCATACCTTAAAAATAGAGTCTTTGTTTTGGAAAGGGGAAGGATGTTGCATATTATTGATATTGAATTATCAATAACATGCACCCATCTCCCCCCTTCCAAAATAAAGACTCCTTGAATGAACAGACATTACCTCCAAACTTATAAAGATATAAAAAACATTTGAGTTATTAATGCGAGATGCATTTTTTTGCTGAAGCAGGATGCTAACCCAAAATAAATTTGGCTGCTCACCTTAACTTGGGAAAAGAAGAAAGGGTTGAACGAATGAAGGATAGAGGGAAGAATGTAAGGAGTGGGCAGAGGGAGAAGGAAGGATTTGGACCTTTCAGTAGCTTATTTTATAAAAGTCCTGGGCTAAAATGTGCATGCAGGTTCTCAACCTCAGCAAAATAGGGATAATAACCTGGCAATCATCAAACCTGGCAAGCCTGATAGCGATTGTACCAGCTGCATTTGCAGTAATTACACAAGTGTTTGACACCCAGTTATCAAAGCAAATATTAGCCAAGAAATATAAATACACAACACAATATAAAAATATCATCCATAGACAACTGGTCCTTAGCTACACTGCTGCCCACGCAATCCAGTGGATGTTAGTTTGTCAAAAGCTGACGGGATGCACTATGTCAAATACTATAAAATAACTAAAATTAACTTACATTTAGTGTATACATAGTCATATGTATTCATGTTTGTAAACCCTAACCAATAACCTCTTTGATTAACTCCATTCTTGTCTGTTCACTATTTTGTTATGTCTATTCGATAAATGCAAAAAAACAACCTGTTGATGATATCAGAAATTTAAAGCTGTCCTGTGTCCAGCGCTCCCTTCCTGTGAAAGTAATCAAGGAGAGTAATTAACCCTACCAGTCCTTATCTTGGGACTACAGCATGATTAGCGTTTATAATGTGGAGATGGGAGGGTAGATTTGGCAGGAGAAAACTGAGTGGGGTGACAGCACTCAATCCACAAAAAAGCTGTGTGTTGTCAGCCTACAACAAGATTTAGAAGCAGAGTACATTTCCGGCAGATCAACAAGTATTTTTCTGTACTTTCAGGGTCTTTAACCACTTGGCTCCCACCCACAGTACATTTACAGGTGGCAGCTGCAGGCTGAGCGACGTATGGGTACATCGATTAGCACTTGCACACTGGTGCGCCCCCTAGGGTGTGCAGTGTTGCAATAACATTACCGCTGTGCCCACTGGAGAGCTGTGGTATCATGTGATTGCTATGACCATTAATAGCGATCTCGTGATTACATGTAAGCAAAACTGCCATTCATGACAGCTTGCTTCCTATTGTGATGCTGTGATTGACCCACAGCTATTACATGGTACCTGGGCCCATCACTACACCCTGTACCATGTGATTAGCTGCAGCCATGAGCATAACATAAGGGGTTGATGGGGTCACAATCGCAACCCCATCCCCAGCTCCAGGGGGCCCCTGCAGCCTCCCTGTCATATTATCATATCCTCCACAAAGTCCAGCTCCGATCTGCCCTAGGGCTTCACAGCCATGCTCAAGTACTGGGCTTCCACTTTGCTTTCCTCAGTCCACACCTCTCCGTTCTCATTGTCTGGGGAGAAGCTGTGAGCCATTTCCTGAATGGAGAGGGGCACGGGCTGAGAACAGCCCAGGATGGAGAAGTGTCTGTTCTGTGTGCTGGCAACATGGAATGGTAACTGAGCTGAGTGAGTTAAGAGGAGGAGAGTGCCGTCCTGTAGCCACAATGGGACTGATGTCACTGGTGAGGTAGGACACCGCTCAGTGTCTCCTAGTCACCAGCTGGTATTCTCTGTACCCCCTCCCCCACCCAGGGATGTCCGCTTACCCCACTTCCCTGACAACTGAGTAAAAGACACATACATCCGAGAGTTGACCTTCCCCCAACACCTGCCAACACTGACAGAGAAACCTTCAGAATTTGCTAAAACAAATCCCTTATCACCTCCTGAGGGGCCCCTGAGGTAGGGTTGCCACCTCATCCCTTTAAACCCAAACACATATGAATTACACAGGTTCTGAGGCTAATTAAATGCAGATCAGTCACCAAGTGAGTTTAACCTCCCTGGCAGTATGATTCTGTCAGATTTTTGTGTCTCAAAGAAGTACATTGTTTTGCATAGAAATTAGGCGTTTTATATTGTAGGCCCGTAATTCTTAGGAATAACTCACTTAAATCTGTCCAAACAAGAGTCTAGTAGACTTCCCCGGTATGATAAAGTTTGAAATACAAAATTATATAATATTTATGAATAATTACAAAAACTAATAATATAATAATAAATTTAATTCAATGATGTAATTAAACCATAAAACACTGACATTTGTCCAAACAAGGGTGCAATATTATTAGTCACTGTAATACTAGACAGTTTAGTAAACATTCTGGATATTATATATTTTGAACATGGGACTGCACAAAGTCCGACATCAGAATCTGGACAATGGAACCTGGTTTACTTGTGGATTTTCTTTCCATTGTCATCTCTCTTTGAGCAACAAACCACACACATCCTTGGTGCTGACTTTTTTCGGTTGGTGGTATGTAGTCCATAAAGTGACGACCAGTCAGGCGTTCCGGGTTGACAACACCAACAGCACGATGTCCAGATCTGATCACAGCCATTGATGGTGTTTAGTGGGTAACAAAAATACATTCTGCTACTTTCCAAATAAAGTCAGAATGAACCACAGGCTTGTCACTCTTTTTTTGGAGCAGAATGTAGGCATTCCATAAACATTGCTCAAGAAGATGCCTGAAGATCTTTTTGTAGTATTTTTTTTGTTGTTTCCACATTGCTGGGTAAAAGCTCTGTCAACACCTCCCATGGTGTTATTATAGTCAAGCACTACTTGTGGCTTTATGGTGTCTTTCCCACCTTTCGTGTGTACCATAACAGCGGCGGTAATATGCACTGTACTCATTAGGCACACATCTTTTTTGTCCCGCCATCGCAGTGCCATCATTTTGCCTTTCTGCCAAGCAACCTTTTCTCCCATCTTTAGCTTCTTTTTGCCAAACATTGGCGGCAGGTCGCGCCGGTTAGCCCTAACAGTTCCGTAAGCATCTGTTTTATTTTGCAATAGAAACTCATACAGTTCAGGGGATGTGTAAAAGTTGCCTGTAGTTACACAATAGCCCTGATTTAGTAATGGCTCAATGAGGGAAAGAACGGCAGATGTTGCCATTCCATAGCTGCTGTATTTTTGGTCAAATTTTGTCCCTTTTCCAGTGTATGTAGGCAGTTGACGATTCGCATAGCATTTTACACAAATTGTACTCTTTTTGATGCGCTGTATTGCATCCAGCTGAGCCTTCCCTTGTAGGCCATTAGACTTTCATCTATGCTGACATTTCTTTCTGGCACATAGCTATGTTGGAATTTTTTTAGAATCATTTTCTCAAATTTTCTTCAGTTTCGGTGCAGGATGAGTAGTTTCATCAAATTCATCATTATTTTCAAAATGTAAAAATTTGTACTCTGGCATGACTGTGCCAAAGAATGGAGTGGCAAGTCATTTATTTGTTGTCCAATACCACTACTGCAGAGGTTTCCCCACCACTCCCTGAAGAATTATTAGGCCCAGAAATTTCCAAATATCATCTTTGGTCATTTTCTCCCACTTTCTACTTCTTGAAAACCTCAGATGAGTAGTAGATGATTGTTGGTCATGGTACCGGTTTGTCTCGGTAACTACTTTTTTAATAACCTCATCAGTCAGAAATAGTTGTAGGCACGCCAAGGGTTTGTCATCTTCAACGTCCACTTTCATACCAGGTGTTCTAGTAAATGGGAATCTTGGGGTTGCTGCGTGATCCGTATCGCAATCAATAGAGCACCAAGTGCACACCTCACTGAGCTCTGTCGCAGGATTGTCGCTTTCGTCACTTTCCGTGTCTGATGACAAAGAACCCCATGACTCACTATTGCTCCATTCTTCAAGCAATTCTAAGTCGCTATTCTGTCCTCTAGCTGGTTCAAAAGCGCGTTTGATGACGTAGACAGATGCCTTTTGGATGCCATGGATTACAGTACAGATTACAATGTATTGTATGTGTGTTTGTGTTTTTAACTTTTGGAATTTCCCGCTGGCTCCGCCCTCATGAGTCCACCCCCTCCACTCTGGATGCTATGCCCGGCTGCTGAGCTCCTTTCCCATTACAGCACTCTATACTGCTCCTCCTCCGCAGGGCTGAAATCACATTCCTTTACAACACAGCCACTTAGCCACGATCTGCACAGGGTGTATCCGCCTACTGCAATTACACTGCTGTTCCAACCAAAGAATTTCACAGGTCAGAACGGCAACATAAAAGCCAGATACACCCTGTGAAGGCTGAGAGACTGTGGGTAAAGGAATGTGATTTCAGCCCTGTGTAGTGTGGGGATGAGGAGCTGTATAGAGTGCTGGGGTGGGTAAGGAGCTCTGCCAAGGGACCTGCCAGGGGTCCCTGTCCTCTGATGTAAGGATTAGTTGATTAGTTGCCCTCATAGATTAGTTGCCCCATGAATTAGGTACCTCATCAGACTGCCCCCTTAGATTAGTTGCCCACATCAGAGTGCCCCCATAGATAAGTTGCCCCATCATAGTAGCCCCGTAGATTATTTGCCCACATCAGAATGCCCCCATAGATTAGTTCCCCCATAGATTAGTTGCCCCATAGATTAATTGCCCCCATCACAGATCCCACATAGATTAGTTGCCCCCATTGGCTAGGTGCCCCATCATAGTTCCCCTATAGATTAGTTGCCCCATCACAGTTCCCACATAGATCAGTTGCCCCATCACAGTGTCCCCATACATTAGTTGCCGCACCAGATATTGCAATGTGTCTATATACATACCGTTATATTCCAATACAACCGTTATTGACCAGTTCATCATCTAATGGAAGTCCTCAACCTTTCATCTGATTGGGCAAGCTCTAACTTATCTCCTCTCAAGCTTACAAGTAATTATATTGAATGAGGGTCCACCAAAATATCAAATCGATTTAAACCTAACAGGTCTTTGTACAAAGTAATTTTTGATAAAGTTATGTAAAATGTTTTTGTAGTTTTGGATGTGTAGCCAGGAGCCAGGTATCATGCTCCTGGCAATACAGACTTCTGCTTTCAGGTATAATGCAGCTGATTCCCCCCTAGTGCCAGTGTACTATTCTGTGACTTTAACAGTAGTCAGAGAAGTGCACTCTGGGGGTTGTAGTCTGCTGCTGATGATTCGCCCTCTGGCTGTGCTGGAGGAGAACTACCTTTCCCATCTGACTGTGCAGTAGAGAAAGGTTCCTGGGAGAAGAAGTGCCTCGTGGGAGAGACTATTTAAGCAAAGGTTGGGGCCTGGCATGCTCTCTCTGGACGACTGTGATCGATCAAGCAGGACCCTGTGTCATAGTGGCTGAGTCGCGGCCTACTCCCACAGACTGAGCAGTTCAGCAGACCTGCCCTGCACCATGCGGAGCCTGTTCCTGTTTCCTGCATCCCGCTTAAACGATCGATCCGGGAGAACCACGGAGAGAGGCGGTGGAAGCGGATCCTAGGAGCCAGGGGGCTGCACTGAATTTCATCATCATCTCCATCCTTATCATCATCCACAGCAGCGGAGACATCCTCTACATCCATTGGTCCTGTAGGGTGAGCGGGCGGAAGCCCATTATTGCAGACATTGTGCACACATACCCTAATTCAGCATATCCACTGTAGTCAAGGCCTAGATCCTAACATTGAGGAGAAAAGTTAAAATACAAGCATTTATATCCTCAACTCGATTGCTATTATTAGTAGTCCCACCATAGAAGTCAGTAATCACTGTGAAGCTTATTTTGTATTGCTGCAGTAAAAGTGCTTTATACCAACACAATAAACTTCCTGGAAATCTGTTCTATTGAATCTGCAGTTGATTTGGTATATACCATTCTACAAAGCTAGCTGAAGATCATCTGAACTCAGGTCAGTGGCTGGTGAGGCACTGGCTAGTATCAGAGCCAGATACACACAGGTTACATACGCCGCAAACATTAGAGCAAGAGCAATAATTTTAGCACTAGACTTCCTCTGTAACTCAAAACATGTAACCTGTAAAATATTTTAAAGCGTTGTCTATAGAGATTCTTAAGTACTGAAGTTTGGCGCCATTCCACAAGTTTGCGCAATTTTAAAGCGTGACATGTTAGGTATTTACTTGGCGTAACATCATCTTTCACATTATACAAAAAAATCTGACTAACATTAGAGGGGTTTTTTTCTTATTCATGAAACAGTTTCTTTCCCAAAAAAAATGACCACCAATTTATTCCCTAGGGTGTCTGCTAAAACAATATATATAATGTTTGGGGGTTCTGAATAAAATGATGATTTTTACATGTAGGAGAGAAGTGTCAGAATTGGCCTTGGTGGCAAGGGGTTAATTATCGTAAGTAAGTAATATACAAATAATTATTATATATTGTTTTTAACCACCTTAATACTGGGCACTTTCACCCCCTTCCTGCCCAGGCCATTTTTTAGCTTTCAGCGCTGTAGCACTTTGAATGACAATTGCGCGGTCATGCATCACTGAACCCAAATTATTTTTTATCTTTTTCTTCACACAAATATAGCTTTTTTTGTGGTATTTAATCACTGCTGGGATTTTTACTTTTTACTAAAAAAAAAAAAAGACCAAAAATATTGAAAAAAAATAATGTTTTTCTTATTTTCTGTCAGTAAATTCTGTAAATAAGTAATTTTTCTCCTTAACTGATGTGTGCTGATGAGGCTGCACTGATGGGCACTGATAGGCTGCACTGATGGGCACTGATGAGGTGGCACTTATGGGCACTGATGAGGCGACACTTACGGGCACTGATTAGGATACACTGATGAGGAGGCACTAATATGCCACACTGATGGGCACTGATAGGTGGCACTGGTGAGCACTGATAAGTGGCACTGGTGGACATTGATAGGTGGCACTGGTGGGCACTGATAGGTGGCAGTGGTGGGCACTGATGGGCAGCACTTGTGGGCACTGATAGGTGGCATGGATAGGCAGCACTGATGGGTGACACAGGTGGGCACTGATGGGCAGGACTGATGGGCAGCACCGATGAGCAGGCACTGATGGGCACTGATGGAAGGCATTGACTGGCATCACTTATGGGCACTGATTAGTGGCACTGATATGCACTGATTTGTGGCACTGATATGCACTAGTTGGTGGCACTGCTGGCACTGCTAGGGCTTTGCTGTAATCAGGGCACTGATGATCAGTCCCCTGATTACATGCCCAGGTCTTCTGTGAGGGGAGATGCCGCTGATCGGCACTCCTTGCCACACACTTTGTCAGTGTGAGGCGAGGAGAGCCGATTACTGGCACTTCCTTGTTTACATGTGACCGGCTGTGATTGGACACAGCGGATCACATGTCTAAAGAGCCGCGGCCGCAGCTCTTTACACAGATCGGGGTCGGGCCGTGTCCTAGCAACATGGCGTGGCCACGATCGACGTGCTGCGCGCTCCCGTGGGCCCGCAATAGCGTGCGTTCTGGACGACGTCTTATGATGTCTTACCAGAACGAGAGCCGCACCGCCCCTCCTTCATTTGACTGTGGTCAAAGCAAGCGTTTAAGGTAATTACTTTATTTTCAAAAACTGTACTCAATCAGGTGGCTTTCCACCCCAGAAGTATTTCCCACATTAGAACCAGAGCACTTTTTGCGATTCGGCACTACGCCGTTTTAACTGACAATTGCGCGGTCGTGCGACGTTATATCCTAACAAAATTGTCGTCCTTTTTTTCCCACAAATAGAGCTTTCTTTTGGTGGTATTTGATCACCTCTGCGTCATTTCTGATCACTGCTATAAACAAAAAAAGAGCGACAATTTTGAAAACAAAACAATATTTTTTTCATTTTTGCTATAATAAATGTTCAAAAAAATATATAAAAAAACAAATGTATTCATCAGTTTTGGCCGATATATACACTTCTAAATATTTGTGGTAAAAAAAAATCGCAATCTGTGTTTATTGATTGGTTTGCACAAAAGTTGCCGTGTTTACAAACTATGAGAATTTATTTATGGCGTTTTTACAATTTTTTTTTTTTTTTACTAGTAAAGATGGCGATCTACAATTTTTATCGGCACTGCAATATTGCGACGGCCATGTCGGACTTTTTGACACTTTTTTGAGACCATTGACAAGATCATAAATTTAAATAGCCACTAATTACTGTATAAATGTCATTGGCAGGGAAGGGATTAACCTGCAGGGGGCAATCAAGGGGTTAACTGTCTTGCCTGTGAGTGTTCTAACTGTGTGGGTACTGGGCTGCCAGGGGCATAAGAGATCTAACTGATCCCAAGTACAGGGATCAGTAGATCTCTGTCATGCCGCCTGACATAGTGGAGAACCGCCATGTTTACATCGGTGGTTTCATGCTTTTCTTCTCTAACAGACGATCAGGGAGCGTGTGGCAGGCATGAGAGCGCGGCGCGGCCGGCGAGTGCTCGCCCCCTAGCTACGCGTGTGCATATCACCATTTATAGGTGGCAGTTCGCTCTACGCTGCCACTATGCAGCAGTAAAAGTACGCAACGCGGTCCGAAAGTGGTTAGTAAACAAATTACTGAAGTTTGAAGTTATAACTTCCAACCAGTAATTTCACAGTAAATAGATCCTTTTCCTTTTCAGCAGCAGCAGATTCTAATTCTCCCACTTAACTGTGTGAGGAAAAGCACAGGATTGTGGGTAAATCTTATACCCATAAACCCATATATTTCCTTGTAGTTAAGAGGGCTGGGCTGGAAGGGAGTATTTGTTTTTTAGACACATGCCCCCACTGCAGCATTTTTATTGGACAGTTTGGGCCAATGGTGCTTTACCATTGGTCCAAGGCTCCAAGCTGTCCATTAAGCTCAGTGCCTCTGACAAGAAGTGAGGAGAGGCACTGTGAGCTCATCCTCTCAGTCTGCTGCAAACACAGTGTGTCAGCCTGTATTTAAACTGGCCGCTCTGTATGTAGATTCTATCTCCGGAACCATAGATGATAAGAGCCCCAAATTTTTAAAAGTGGTGGGATATGACTTCAGCTACCTACCCCCCCCCCCCCAAAAAAATTTGGGGTCTCTGTGACCCAAGGTCGCCAAGCTACGATCCTCAAAGTCGATGGTTTGTTTTTGTTTGTCTTTTTTTTTGTTTTTTGGGGGTTTTTTTTAATTCTTTTGGTTTTTTATGTTCATGGCTCTGCCTCACCTGACTGCACGTCCCTGTCTGAACTTTTAACCAAAGAACATTGAGCTACCACAACTATTCATTTGTTTCTTCCCCCCACTTAGTGAGCATTTACTATTAGACTATTTTTGAGTATTTTTGTGGATTGCATTCACCTAAGAACTCATTCATTTGGGGGCAGGTTGAATATAGCTATAATTGTCATTTCGGTGGTATATCTGTTTATCTACAATATACTGGTGTATACCTATTTATCTACAACCTACTGGTTTATACATATTTAGCTACAATATACTGGTTTATACCTGGTTATCTACTATTTACTAGTTTACACCTGTTTATTCACTATTTGCAGCTGTTGGGAGTGAGCAGTAGAGAGTGGTTTGACATTTCAGTAGTCATTCCCTTGCTCTCATGCACAGTATATAGATTTGTATAAGTATTTCTTTATTGAACCTTTAAAGTTATTGGAAATATATCTAGTTATTCACTGGCGATTTCATCATCATACTGTTGAAGCTAATTCTTATTCAGAGTCGGGGAAACCGGGGGGGGGGGTTGACTTATCATGCTACCCCCAAGGGGGCAGCACTACAGATGGATCAGGGAAGCTTTTTTTATTGATTTCTCTATTCCCATCTTAGAAAGGTATTAAGATGGAAAGATACACTATATTCCCAAACGTATTGGGATGCCTGCCTTTACACGCACACAAACTTTAATGGAATCCCAGTCTTAGTCCGTAGGCTTCAATATTGAGTTGGCCCTCCTTTGCAGCTATAACAGCTTCAACTCTTCTGGGAAGGCTGTCCACAAGGTTTAGGAGTGTCTATGGGAATGTTTGACCATTCTTCCAGAAGCACATTTGTGAGGTCAGGCACTGATCTTGGATGAGAAGGCCTGGCTCACAGTCTCCGCTCTAATTCATCCCAAAAGTGTTCTATCAGGTTGAGGTCAGGACTCTGTGCAGGCCAGTCAAGTTCCTCCACCTCATACTCGCTCATCCGTGTCTTTATGGACCTTGCTTTGTGCACTGGTGTGCAGTCATGTTGGAACAGTAAGGGGCCATCCCCAAAATATCTTGGTATGCTCACGCTTTAGGAGTTCTCTTCACTGGAACTAAGGGGCTAAGCCCAACCCCTGAAAAACACCCCACACCATAATCTCCCATCCACCAAATGATTTGGACCAGTGTATAAAGAAAAGTCCATAAAGACATGGATGGGTGAGTTTGGGGTGGAGGAACTTGACTGGCCTGCATAGAGTCCTGACCTCAACCCGAAAGCACACCTTTGGGATGAATTAGAGCGGAGATTGGTTGCCAGGCCTTCTTGTTCATATCAGCGCCTGACCTCACAAATGCCCTTCTGGAAGAATGGTCAAACATTCCCATAGACACTCCTAAACCTTGTGGACATCCTTCCCAGAAGAGTTGAAGCTGTTATAGCTGCAAAGGGTGGGCCAACTCAATATTGAACCCTACGGACTAAGACTGGGATGCCATTAAAGTTCATGTGTGTGTAAAGGCAGGCGTCCCAATACTTTTTTTTTAATATAGTGTATATCTTGCCCTAGATTCTTGGGGGCAGGCACATGTTCCTGTAATGAAGGGGCCAGGGAAGGCAACTGGGGAAGTTTTTAAAAACTTAATTTTGTCTTTTAAAATTGAACTCCAGACAAACACCTAAATGCACAGATTAAATATCGATATAGGAGATTTTCTACCTTGAACAAGGATTTGAATATCTATTCATTCAGTTCTGATATTCTGCCTGGCAGGGCACATGACCAGATTTTTCTCTGCTGAGGATAAGTAACACTAACAAGTCTTGTCCCTCCCCCAGCCTGTGATTGGACAGTTAAAAGAGAAGCAGCACACTGATTAGCAGCACACTGATTAGCTCATCTCCCTGTCACTCTGCTCTCTCTTCCTATTAGCATGTTCCTTGCTAGCACACGAGTACTATAGTACAACTGACTGGCTCCTTGTGCTGCTTCTTCATCTTCCAGTCTGAGCTCTGCTGTAAAGAAAATTGCAAGACACTGATACCAGGTTAAATTCAGATACATACACTGCTTTTTACGTCGGCCGCGCATGTGCAATTTGCGGGCGAGCGCCCGCTGCACGCTTCGTGAATGTGCCCGTGGTTCGGGCTGACCCAATGTCTGCCAGCGACCCGCAAACGCCTACTACAGAGGCAGAATGGGGATCTGCCGATGTAAACACGGCTGATCTCCGTTCTGTCAGGGGACATGACACTGATCTACCGTTCCCAGTGATCGGGAACAGTGAGATCTGTCATGCCCTGGCCAGCCCAGCCCCCACACAGTTAAAACACAGTGAGGGAACACAGTTAACCCATTGATTGCTCCCTAGAGTTTAACCCCTTCCCTGCCAATGACATTTATACAGGAATCAGTAGCTATTTAAAGCTCTGATCGCTGTATACTGTAAATGTCATTGGTCCCAAAAAAGTGTCAAAAGTGTCCGATCTGTCCGCCGCAGTGTCGCAGTCATGGTAAAAATCACAGATCGACATCATTACTAGTAAAAAAAATAATAATAATAATAATGCTGTAAATCTATTCCCATAGTTTGTAGATGCAATAACTTTTGGGCAACCCAATCAATATATGCCTATTGCGATTTTCTTTACCAAAAATATGCAGAAGAATACATATCGGCCTAAACTGATGAATAATTTTTTTTTTTCATGGTTTTTTTTTTTGGATATGCATTATAGCAAAAAGTTTTAAAAAAATTTTTTTTCAAAATTGTCGCGCTTTGATTATTTATAGCGCAAAAGATAAAAACCGCAGAGGTGATCAAATACCGCCAAAAGAAAGCTTTATTTGTGGGGAAAAAAGGACATCAATTTTGATTGGGTACACCATCGCATGACTGCGCAATTGTCAGTTAAAGCGACGCAGTGCCATATCGCAAAAAGCGCTCTGGTCAGGAAGGAGGCAAATCCTTCCGGGGCTGAAGTGGTTAACCACTTGCCTTCCGCCCACCCTGCATTGACGGCGGCAAAGTGGTTCGATATCACGAAACACCGTCACCTGACGGCGGCCGCGAGATCGCGGAACGTGATCACTCCCCTCCTCCAGCCAACCCAGCCCCCACACAGAACACACACACAGGGAACACAGTTAACCCCTTAGAGCGCCCCCTGCAGGTTAACCCCTTCCCTGCCAGTGACATTTATACAGTAATCAGTGCATTTTCATAGCACTGATCGCTGTATAAATGCCAATGGTCCCAAAAAAAGTGTCAAAATGGTTCCACATGTCTGCCACAATATCACAGTCCTGATAAAAATCGCAGATCGCTGCCATTACTAGTAAAAAATAAATAAAAACCCCATAAATGAATTCTCATTCCAATTAATATACACCGATTGCGATTTTTTTTTTATACCAAAAATAGGAGGAAGAATAAAAATCGGGCAAAACCGATGAAAAAAAAAAATTTTTTTATATATATATATATATATTTTTTATATGTATTATAGCAAAAAGTAAGAAAAATCGTTTTTTTTTTCAAAATTGTCACTTTTTTTGGTTCACAGTGGTGATCAGAAATGACGCAGAGGTGAACAAATACCACCAAAAGAAAGCTCTATTTGTGGGGGAAAAAGGACATAAATTTTGTTTGGGTACAATGTCGCACGACGGCGCAATTGTCAGTTAAAGCGACACAGTGCCGAATCGCAAAAAGTTTTCTGGTCCTAAAGTGGGAAATCCTTCCGGGGCTGAAGTGGTTAAAGAATACCTAGCTGCAATAATGTATACCTTTTGTTTTTGCCTCGAGATTCATTTTGAAACTATTTTTTGTTAAATAAAACAGAGTTGTTTGACTACCTTTCTTATTTCGCAGCTGAGATGCTTCTAGTTTCTCACTCTGCCATCACAGAAAGCACAAGCAGCTCTTTTTTTTTCTATTACTAAGAGATTGGTTGGAAGCCCTGGAGCTTGGTACAGTGTGCCATGTCGTGCCCACTTTCTGTAAGACTGAAATAAGATGTGCTGCTGTGATGAATCTCATCCTAGGGTAAAAATACATAAAAATATGGTAATTTCATTTTACAGAATTTTCTGTGCAGCGAAAGTATCTTAACACCCACCATAATCTGATTTCTGATAATGATCCCAGTGGGTTGCCGGGGATTAAATTGGATTTTTGATTTCAGAATGCTGGCTTCTTAAGGAATACAATTTCCACCACTGCTATACTTCTGAGAATCTCCTTTATCTGATCAGAATAACAAGAAAACTGTTTCGGATGGCTCCTATGGCGTTAGTACATTTTAATTATAATTCTTTGTACTGGACCCATTATATTTTAAATCACAGCATCAACTGGCTCCTTACAGTTTGTTTAATGTTTGTAATATTTAATCCTGGCGCCATGATAATTCAATAATCTCTCTGCTGTGGCTTGAAGCAGAACGAAGGTTTTCTTTTTAGAGCAAACATTGAAATTGCAAGTTAAAAATAGTGCATGCATGCATGTATATCCGCAAAATGTGCTGCTAATGTAGCTGCAGACATGGCGGCAGGGCATAGGATTAAGAGTGCATGCACAGTGACATTTTTTGGCATTTAAAGTGTTACTGAACCCAGGAGCCTGCATTCACTATATCTGGTCTCCCACAGTACACATATAGCCATTACCCCCTTGGGGGTTGCTGGATGTTGTGGTTCACCTGACCACACTGCCCTCAGTCACACTCTTTCCTCACATCCGGAGTGACAGAACAGGCTGGTACTTTGTTTTTTTTTTTGTTTTTTTTTTTATTAGGGGATTGAACTTGGAATAGGGTAGGGATGATTATAGGATGCACACCGATCAACAGTTCTTTAATGGGACCAATATATACACCACAGTATATACACGTCTCCTTCTTCACTCCAGCACTAAACTTGCTGCATGATCAACTCCTTTTTCCTCTCTCCAGCACTAACTTGGTTCCAGCCTAGCTAGCACATGGTGAGGCCTGCTGTAGTTTAGCATGACCTTCAAACTGCCCATTACAGGCAGGGACCATGGGCCCCCAAAGTGTAGCAAATTACATAATGTGCTAGCTAGTCTGGTGGACTACTGCTCCCAGTCATCCTCTTCCAGGCCCTGCCAGCCCTCCTGGCTGCAATGGCCCTCTCCACTGCCACAGTGACACCACAGTCCCAAATGGCTCGTGTACCCTTCTCAGACTGGCTCTCACCCCAATCTGCTCTTCTGTACCTCTTCCAGCTTTTCAGGGAGTGCATCACTCATTGATGCCTGTCACTTGTAGTTCCTCTCCTGGAGATCTCTCCGATAGTGCTCTTTCCTACTGTCCTTTCCCGCTCTGCCTTGTGTCTCTCCTCCAGGATCTCACTCCTCCTGGCTGCACCTGAGCTCTCCTAGGCCGAGGTCACCCCTCCCCCCCCCCCCAGACTGGGGCTCCCTCTAGGCCTCGACAGCCTCCACACTATTCCATCTTATACCCGAACTCTCCTCCTAGTCTGGGTTGACCCAAGGTATTTAGGGAGGCCTGCCCCCGCCAATCCAAGTTGGGGCTTGGTCAGAGCTCCTTAAGATACCTCTGGCAGTTCCACCTCCTTTTCCCCACCCTTTCTTTCAGAACACTCTGAGCCTAAAAGGAGGCGTTTACCATGGAGTGTCACTGCTTGCAGTTACAAGTCCTCCCTGGGCCACTCCCCTGCCCAGAATCAAATCAATCTGAACTTCCAGTCAGGCCTGACTAAAGCTACCTCACCTAATCTCTCTGAAAGCACCGGGCATCCTCCTCCGAGAAAGGCGTCCAATAGGATCACCTGTCTTCTCCGCCAATCAGGAAACCGGTAACGTATCAGTGCTTCCTGATTGGCGGAGAACGGTTCCGTGTTA
>BLSH010095756.1:114606-158428 GCA_018402905.1 Glandirana rugosa
AGAAGAACCTTCTGAATCATTAAATATCGATTTTACTTAAAGTCAAAACCCAGTTCACAGTGAGAAAATTTTTAAAGACGTAAGTTATAAGGTCAGAGGTACTTTCTGAACACTAAACAATGGACGCGTGCTGGACTTATTTGGACCTCGAGAGTCTTATTTGTCTAATCGCCGTACGATTTTTTATAGGTTCCGTTGATTTTAATACTGATACCCATTGTTGCTGGCCGAAAAGGTGATCTTGTAAAGAAAAAGAATCGTGGGATACCACCGGGGACATGTTAAACATTCATATATATAGTTACCCCGTATTAAATGGTAACCTACGGGTAATCTAACAAGATTGTGTCCCACTTGTTGTTGATTCTTCACAAAAAATTACAGTTTTATATCTTTATGTTTGAAGCCTGAAATGTGGCAAAAGGTCGCAAAGTTCAAGGAGGCCAAATACTTTTGCAAGGCACTGTACTTTATAGCTTAATAACTAAGGCTAACAATCTAATGGGCATCCAATGGTAAATTATGCCCCATTGATATATATACTTACAAATTGTACAGGGGCCACCATAGGGTGCTAAGAAAAAGAAATGTTCTAGTGGAAAAGCCGGTCGTTGTTACCCATAGTCATAATTTTAGTTGCCTTGGATATTTTTTAGCATGCCGCTAATCTGTTTATTCTGAGAGCTCCAGGTTTATTCAGGTCGTGCGCAGGTAACAAATCACAAGTCTTTCATGGAGACTGGAATATTGAATGCAGAAATTTTTAAAAGAGTGACACTTGACCCAAAACTGAAATTCATTTTAGCTATAAATTACTAAGTCTTCCAAGAAGACGGCGTCTCGGGTAGAGAATGCTTTTGTGTTGCAATTCATATACCACTTTTCAAGGACATGTTTCTGTTCATATGCTTTGATAAAAGTTGGTAAGGAATCCTGAAAAGAACATTTTCAAAAGGAGGGTGCATCATTAAAAGGCAAAAGCATGACCCCGACAGCTAATCCCTTCACAATACTTTTGAACAGCACCATGCAAGAAGATACGTTATTCAATGAATATATACATATATACTAAGCAGGGGTCTTGCATTTTCTTGAATTATTTTTAAAGTGGAACTGCCAGCAGAAAAATTATTTATACTGATGCCCCCTTGCATATTCAGTATAAATCACTCATTTAGTCTGGGAGGGTCTTTTTTTATTATTATTATTTAAACGGTATTTATTTTTCCTTGTATAAAACGTAATAAGTAAAAAAAAGATCACATAGGTCTTACATTCAAATTTCCCCAATCCCCTCCCCTTTTCGCCCCCCTCTCCCCTTCTGAATTGTGTCATGTGCTCCATTCCCTGCCCCCTCTCCTCCAGTTCTCCACTCCCACTCCAGTCTGGGAGGGTATTAATAGAATGAAGCTAACGTTCATATGAATATTCGTAGTATGAGTATTCGTAAGACTGAATTGACAAATCGCAGTCAAAAGTATTTCAAAATTTTGTTTGTTTTAAATGTAACTTTTTCTGAACAAAAACCACACACGCTGTTCAAAATCATTCCTTCAAGAAAAATGTTCCATTCTCCTCCTTTAACCACTTGCCACCCAAGCCAATTCTGACACTTCTGTCCTACATGTAAAAATCATCATATTTTTTTTTTTTTGCTAGAAAATTACTCAGAACCCCCAAACATTATATATATATATATATATATATATATATATATATATACATATGTAGCGCCCTCTAAGGTAGGTGTTTAGTGTAGATTTTTGCTAGGTGAGGCAAAATTTAGTCAGGCCTGACTTTGTGCAGGCCTTATTGTTTTGATTCTGGGTGGCTCAAGTAGGACTGGGTGATTCACAGATGGTGTCATCAGAGCCTCCAACTTCTTTCCAGAGGCTAATGGTGTTTTTTGGAAGGAGGGGTGGGGTGGGAGGGGAGGTGTAGCCATCTCGGTTGTCCGAAGGAGCCCTGACCAATCCCCAATCTGGATTGACAGGGGGCAGGCCTCCTTAAATACCCTGGGTCAGCCCAATCTGGGAGGAGAAGTTTGGTTGGAAGTCTGGAGATGGAGTAGTATGGCCTGTTGTGCCCAGGGGAAGCTGCCAGTCTGCGGGGGGGGGGGGGGGGGGTGACCCCAGGCCTGGAGTGCTCAAGTGCAGCCAAGAGGAGAGAGATCTTGGTGGCACACACAGGGCAGAGTGGAAAGGAGAGCAGGAGAGAGCACTATTCAGGAGAGATCTTCAGTGTGGAACTACAAGTGTCAGGAGTCGGTGAGCAACATACCCTGGGATACTGTTAGAGGCATTTCGGAGCGGATTGGGGTAAGAGAGGGTCTGAGAAGGATGCAGAAGCCAGTTTGGGATTTCTATGTTGCTGTGGTAGTGGAGAAGGCCGTTGCTGCTGGAGGAGCTGACAGGGCCTGGAAGAAGATGGGCTGGGAGTAGTAGTCCATCAAGCCAGCTAGCACACAGAATATTGATAAACTTTGGAGGTTATTAGCCTCTGCCTGTAATGGGCAGGTCCTGCTTCAACTGCAGCAGGCCTCACCATGCGCTAGCAAGGCCGAAGAAGAAATATGGAGGCCTGGTAAATATCCTTCCAGGACTCACCTGTGAGAAGCAAGTGTTGTGCAGGAGAGAGGAACCGGGAGTTTAACGTGCAACAAGTGTCAGTGCTAGAGGAAGTGTATATACGGAGGTGTATATAGTGGTCCCATGTACAGAAGTTCAATTATTGGGCATCCCATAATCATCTCTACCCCATCCAAGTTCAAATCCCCTAATAAAAAAACAAAACAAAGTACCAGCCTGTTCTGTGTCTCCGGATGTGAGGAAAAGTGTAATTAAGGGCAGTGTGATCAGGTGAACCACAACAACCAGCCACCCCTAAGGGGGCCATTGGCTATATATATATATATATATATATATATATATATATATATATATATATTTAGCAGAGACCCCCAGATAATAAAATGGAGGCTGTTGCAATTTTTATGTCACATGGTATTTGCTCAGCGCATTTTTTTTGGAAAAAAAACAATTTCATGATTAAAAAAAAAATATTTACCCCAATTTTTTGATATAATGTGAAAGATGATCTTATGCCAAGTAAATAGATACTAGACATGTCACACTTTAAAATTGCGCACACTAATGCAATGGCGTCAAACTACTGGTTACAGGTTACCAGTTTATAGTTACAGAGGAGGTCTAGAGCTAGAAATATTGCTCTTGCTCTAACGACTGCAGCGATACCTCACCCCCTGTGGTTTGAATGCCGTTTATATATGCAGGCGTGACCTATGTATGCATTTGCTTCTGCATGCGAGCACGAGGGGACGGGGGCGCTTTAAATGTTTGTTTTCTTATTGTTTATTTTATTTTTTTACTTTTACACTTTCCATTTAATTTTTTTATTCATTTACTGTATTCTTTTATTTTATTCCCTTTATTTTTTTATTCATATTAGAAGGAATGTAAATATTCCTTGTAATAGGTATAGGACATGACAGGTCGTCTTTACGGAGAGATCTGGGGTCTATAAGCCCCCAGATCTCTCCTCTATGTTGGAAAGCCTGAAAAAAACATCAACATCAGGCTTTCTAGCCAAAAAAAAAAAAAAACAGGGGTCATAGAGATGGCCAGGAAGCATCTGGTCTGTGGCCAGCTCTATGGTAAACCGCCGCTGCCTGCAGATTGATGCTCTGGCTCCCTAATCGTACGCACGAGCCCAGAGAAACACAGAAGGGTGGCGGGAAGGGAGGTTAAATTTTATCGAAACCATGGTTGAAAACACACGTCAGTTTGATGGCGCTAATGATTACAATATCAAACGAAGGTTCTTAAAATTAAACATTTTTAACAAAAATCCACGAGTGTTGGGTCAGCTTTCCCCAAGGTTGCTTAAACTCCTTTCACACTAGTCAGTTGGTCCCTCAAAGCCGTTTCCCTTCACCTCCCTCACATCAATGCCATCACTTTATCCAAAGATTTTAAAAAAATTATATTTTACCTTTGGATACACCTAACAGCCAAAATTGTATTATTTTTTTTCTTTAGTTTTGGATAGAGTAGGGAAGGGTTAGAACCTGGTTTTATCTACTGTCTGTGTTCCCTCAGTGGAGGTTGTCACCAAAACAGGAATAGGGTAAAATAGGGCAATCTCTTTCGGCGATAACTTTCTTACAGGGGATTTAGCCTTACATTTTCCTCTTACTATAATCACTGCAAAGAAAAAAAGCAGAAACACTGCCCATATTAAAAAGCCTCAAGAATGTTTATTGATCCATTAGACAAGCAAATCAATCCATCCAAGGTACACACACTCCAACGCGTTTCACTCAGTGAAGAGCATACTCATAGGGATATTCCTCTTACTTATGATGGATCTTGAAAAGAGGAAAGGAAGGATTTCCAAATCTATCCAAAACATTAAAAAGTTACCCTTCATAGTCAAAGTGAATTCCCTTTCGCCAACTCCATAAAAGCGGGCCCAGGAGGGTGCTGTGAACTCTTATCTCAGCCCCCTATCATCGCTGGGAACTAGATTACATCAATCTCTCATTCTGCAACTCAATCCCTGTGCCCCTTAGAATAGCAACTTGATTACCTAGGGGTGACCCGGCATACCCTCATCCTGGGATCTATAGATTTCTCTGCCGAGGAGGACACCAGAGAACCGTAAGTTTCACAATCGTTGCACGGCTCTCGGGATCCCTCACCCTACACATCACATTTCCCAGGAGGTGGATCAGGGCACTGGGATCTGTCGTCACTTATTTCTTACAGTGATTATTTTCTCCATCCCATGTTCCTCTGAGGTTCTGAATATATTCTTCTCATATTGCTCTACTTCATATCAAGTCATGCTTACTGTTTATAATGTTCATTACTTTTTTGATAATAGTCAATAAAAATTATTGAAAGGAAAAAAAAAAGTTACCCTTTAATACAGTATTTTAATAATTTTTGATACAATATATGTATATATACAGTTTTTAAACTAATTTTTATTCATTTTTTATATTTTTACACTTTAATACATTTTAATCCAGCTTTTCAATATATGGAATAGTTTTCAAGAAGAAAAAAACATTGAGATTCTGTGCCTTTAAAAAAAAAAAGGATTCTGTACCTTATGCTAGTTGAAATGAACCTAAAAAACTGATATGGTGGTGAGTGAAAAGGCAAGGACAAAACCCAGCTAGTGACAAAACACAGATAAATACCACAGAATATCCAAAAAATAAACATTATAAAACAATGAGATTGGCTGAGTTCTACTTTAAAAGAACTTTAAAAAGTCAATTTCTTTTTAAAATATTGGCAAAAACTTCACACAACAAACACATTTTTCTCTCTCTCTTGTCAAACAACTCCCTCTGTTCATCTTAGTTTTCTCATGCTGATCTACCATTAGCTGACTCAATAATGCAAATGCCCCTGAGGAATACTTATTGATAGTCTTGCTGTCTACTGATTTAAGGCCAGGGAACACATGAATAAATTATCTGCCACTAGATTCAAAGAGCTAAAAGACATTTAGACAAACATGTAACCTCTTGTGCGCCCTGGGAGCTGGATGGAGAGAATGTGGGGGCGCTGGCTCAGTCTGTCATCCGTGGACCATGGGTAGAACGTCCAAGGTGTCTATTGAGGTCTCAGAATGTGAAATGCTGGCTTTAGACGGCTGCAAGCTCTGAAAAGAGCTAGAAGGAACTCTGTGCGAACATAAAGCAGAAAGAGAGCAGCGCCAATCTAAGTGCAGCAGTATAAAAACATCTTTATTAAAAAGACAAATGGCAACTCACAAGATAAAAGCGTTGTCAGCGCGTGTGTGGCAATAGGCCTTGTGTAGAGGTTCATCCACTCCTTTCAGGATGGGCTGAAGGCGGGGAACACTGGTGGCCGCTGGTACTGGCTGAGCTGGTGGCTTCCAGCACTTCCAGGAACTCAGATGGGGCTCAGGAACCGCCGCTGACGTCACTATCGGATGCAGGGTGGAGTGGGAGGTGCTCGCGTTCGGAGCATTCGAGCTTGCTATTGCCTGAGGAAGGAGCACGAATGCTCCGAACGCGAGCACCTCCCACTCCACCCTGCATCCGATAGTGACGTCAGCGGCGGTTCCTGAGCCCCATCTGAGTTCCTGGAAGTGCTGGAAGCCACCAGCTCAGCCAGTACCAGCGGCCACCAGTGTTCCCCGCCTTCAGCCCGTCCTGAAAGGAGTGGATGAACCTCTACACAAGGCCTATTGCCACACACGCGCTGACAACGCTTTTATCTTGTGAGTTGCCATTTGTCTTTTTAATAAAGATGTTTTTATACTGCTGCACTTAGATTGGCGCTGCTCTCTTTCTGCTTTATAAAAAACATTTAGATGGTAGAGTGACAGCATAGTTTTTTTGCCCAATATTTCAAATGGCAAAATGCATGCACCAAACCAATTCTACAAGGAAAAAAATGTAACAATTCCCCCAGAAAACACAATAGTATTTGGCAGATTTCATTACATTTGCTCAGCAAATAAGTGGGATTCAGCAGACATTCTTATTTAATTGCAAAAGGTTGCAGGTGATTAAAAGGTAGCATTAAGGCCCCTTTCACAAGGACGTTCCATTCAGGTCCGCCTGTCCGCTTTTTCAGGTGGACCCCTCGGAGCCTCCATGCACCCCTATGGAGCGACGGATGTCAGTGGAGACATGTCCGCTGACAACCGTCACACTCCGATCCGCACCAGACCCGTAAAGTCTGACGGATGGAAACCCCATTTTTACATCCATCATCGGATCGGATGACAACAGACAGACGGATCCGTTGTCATCCGATTTGCCATAGGGGAGAGCGGGGGCTCTGACCGATCCGGTTCTTCACAGAGAGCATAGAGGGACCTGTCATCCGTCGGCTCAATGGGGATCGGCGAAGTGATCCCCGCTGAGCTAAATGGGGCCCGCTGACGGAACGGCCGTGTGAAACTGGCCTAAGTGTATAGAGTGTGCATATCTTTCCTGACCAAGGCTAACCCTCCCTCCTCCACCCAAAATACATAGGCAGGAGAAGTCAGACCACAAACTTGTAATTGTCTTCCACTCAAATTTGATGACAATCTCATTTTTATGGGTTGACTAAAGACAGCCATAGACGGTTCGAATCTCGGCCAGTTAAGCAGGAACCTTGGACGTCTGAAAGGGAAGAGGGATATAATGAGTGTGTTGGGAAGGTGGAGGTGCTTTTTGTTGCACAGGGAACTTTTCCAACTCATTGAAAAATCTTTATTTGAGCCAATCCCAATCCCTCACTATTCTAGAGTGAGAATTCCAAAGAACCTCACATGCACCACTGTCAGCATAAGATATGAATTAAATGCTTATTTGTTTGGGACCCACTATAATTCATATCTTATACTGACAGTGGTGCATGTGTGCTGTGCACATGAGATACACTATATTGCCAAAAGTATTGGGACACCTGCCTTTACATGCACATGAACTTTAATGGCATCCCAGTCTTAGTCCGTAGGGTTCAATATTGAGTTGCCCAACCCTTTGCAGCTATAACAGCTTCAACTCTTCTGAGAAAGCTGCCCGCAAGGTTTAGGAGTGTGTCTATGGGAATGTTTGACCATTCTTCCAGAAGCACATTTGTGAGAGCAGGGGATGATGTTGGATGAGAAGGCAGGCGCCCCAATACTTTTGGTAATATAGTGTATATAGGAGGAGTGTACCAAAAGTAATGCAAATGCAGGCATGACTTTTTATTTCCTTACATAGGTCATTCAAATGTCACAAGTTGGTAGGGAATCCCTTCCTCTATATTACCTTCTTCTACTTCTTCTTTTTCATTGCAGGTAAATAATGGATTCCAAGCAGAAGCAATGTGCCATCATTCTTGGCAAAGGAGGGGTGCAGGCTGTCTAGCATCCACAGAAGGCTGCAGAATGTGTACAAGGGTGACACCCTTGACAAGAGTCATCATTGACAAGACAACAGTGTCACCTCTGTGCACATTCTGTAGCCCTCTGTGGATGTTGGACTTAGTGGGGGGAGATTTACAGAATCTGGTGCAGTTCTGCATATTAACCAATCAGCTTCTAGGTTTTATTGTCAAAGCGTAACAGAACAAGCCAAAATTAGAAGCTGATAACTGTGCACAGCTGCACCAGATTCTTTCTGCACCAGTTTTAGTAAATCTCCCCCAATGCAACACAATGACGGGACATTGATTCTGCTTGCCATCCATTATTTACCTGCAATGAAAAATTGGAAGAGTCACACTACCAACATGTGGAATTTGAGTGTAAGGTAATGTAGCGCCCTCTACCATAGTTAGAGAGATTTTTGTGTTAGGTGAGGTAAATTTAGTCAGGCCTGATTGTTTTGATTCTGGACAAGGAAGTGGCTCAGGGAGGACTGGTGACACTCCATGGTAAACCCCTCCTTTCAGGCTCGGAATGTTCTGGAAGAAAGGGTGGGGAAAAGAAGGTAGAACTGCCTGAGGTATCTTAAGGAGCTCTGACTAATCCCCAACCTGGATTGGCAGGGGTCAGGCCTCCTTAAATACCTTGGGTTAGCCCAGTCTGTAAGGAGAATTCGGATGGAAGTGCTGGAGATGGAATAGTGTGGAGGCTGTCAAGGCCTAGAGGGAGCTCCCAGTCTGGGGGCAAAGGGTAACATCGGCCTAGGAGAGCTCAGGTGCAGCCAGGAGGAGATAGAGTGAGATCCTGGAGGAGAGGCACAAGGCAGAATGGGAAAGAAAGGACAGCAGGAGAGAGCACTATCGGAGAGATCTCCAGGAGAGGAAATACAAGTGACAGGCGTCGGTGAGTGATACACTCCCTGAAAAGCTGGAAGAGCAGACTGTCTATCTCTGGGGTGAGAGACAGTCTGAGAAGGGTGCAAGAGCCAGTTGGGACTGTGGTGTCACTGTGGCAGTGGAGAAGGCCGTTGCAGCCTGGCAGAGCCTAGAAGAGGATGGGCTGGGAGCAGGAGTCCATCATACTAGCTAGCCCATATGTACTTTGCTACACTTCAGGGGCCCCAGGGCTCTTGCCTGTAATGGGCGGTTCGGAGGTCATGCTAAAACTACAGCAGGCCTCAACATGTGCTAGCTAGGCCAGAACCAAGTCGGATGGAAGTGCTGGAGAGAGGAACAAGGAGTTAACTGTGCAGCAAGTGTTAGAGCTGGAGAGAGGAACGTGGAGTTGATCGTGCAGTACATTTTGTGCTAGAGAGAGAAGAAGGAGAAGTGTATATACTGAGATGTATATAGAGGTCCTATAAAAGAACTGTTGATCCGTGGGCATCCCATAATCATCCCTACCTTATCCAAGTTCAATCCCCTAATAAAAACGCAAAAACAAAGACCCAGCCAGTTCTGTGACTCAGGATGTAAGGAGGAAGTGTGACTGTGGGCAGTGTGATTAGGTGAACCACAGCATTCAGCAATCCCCAATGGGGCAATGGCTACAGTAATAAAAAGTTATGCCCACTTTTGCATTACTTTTGGAACATCCCTTGTATATCTTAAAGCAAACTTGGATGGAGCCATCTTTGTTCATGGCATTACCTACGGTCAGTGTCGTCTACTTCCTGACCTGATATACTGACTCAGAGATGGCAGAATCATGTAAATCCAGGTGGTTGTGCAGTTTTTAGCTGAGTTCACAAATTTAAAGCCCTGTACACATGGGCCGAATGCCGGACAACATTGGCCAGTTCAATAAAAACTGTCCGACATTCAACCCATGTGTATTGTCTGGCTGCCTTTTTTCAGACAAGCATGCTGGGAAACCAGCAGCCAACCTGCTCCGGATCAGAGTGATCTGGTGGGGGGGCCTCAGCATCCCCCTGTTAGAACACAACAGCTCATTAGGGGAGATCGCTGTACTAACATCGGATTTGGGTTGAACGGAAAAAAACGAATAGTGTGTACCAGGCTTAACCACTTCCCTACCGAGTCATTGTAAAATGACTTCGGCAGGGACCCTCCATCGATCCGGGCGGGCGTCATATGACGTCCGCCGCTTTTCGCCACTACTGCGGGCCCACGGGGGCCCGCAGCGCAGCGATCAGGGATCGGGCATGTCCCTCGGGACATAGATCCTCCCCGATCATGGTAAAGAGCCAATGAAATTGGCTCTTTACCACGTGACCGGCTGTGTCTAAACCCAGCCAGTCACTATGGAGATCCACATGCGCGCCGCTCGTGCACGTACCCGGGGGCGCACAGAGCGGCGATTGGGGTTGAGGCTTGTCCCTCGGACAAAGATCAGCTCAGTTCAGGGTGAAGAGCCGATTAAATTGGCTCTTTACCACGTGACCGACTGTGTCCAATCACATAATGTAAACAAACCGCAGTAACGAGCTGTTACCGGGTTCTCCCTCTCACACACCAATCATAGCACCTGTCACAGCCCATCAGAGTACCTGTCACCTGCCCATCAAAGTACCCGAGTACCTGTCACTTGCCCATCAAAGTACCCGAGTACCTGTCACCTGCCCATCAAAGTACCCGAGTAGCTGTCACCAACCCATCAGAGTACCCGAGTACCTGTCACCAACCCATCTGAGTACCCGAGTACCTGTCACCAACCCATCAGAGTACCCGAGTACCTGTCACCAGCCCATCAGAGTACCTGTCACCAACCCATCAAAGTACCCAAGCACCTGTCACCAACCCATCAAAATACTTGAATACCTGTCACCAACCCATCAAAGTACCTGAGTACCTGTCACCAGCCCATCAGAGTATCTGTCACCTGCCCATCAGAGTACCTGAGTACCTGTCACCAACCCATCAAAGTACCCGAGTACCTGTCACCAGCCCACCAGAGTACCCGAGTGCCTGTCACCAACCCATCTGAGTACCTGTCACCAACCCATCAGAGTACCCGAGTACCTGTCACCAACCCATCAAAGTACCCGAGTACCTGTCACCAGCCCATCAGAGTACCCGAGTACCTGTCACCTGCCCATCAAAGTACCCGAGTAACTGCCTCCAAACCATCAGCATACCCGAATACCTGTCACCTGCCCATCTGAGTACCTGAGTACCTGTAGAGAGCCCATCAGAGTACCCGAGTACCTGTCACCAGACCATCCGAGTACCCGAATACCTGTCACCTGCCCATCAGAGTACCCGAGTACCTGTCACCAGCCCACCAGAGTAGCCGAGTACCTGTCACCTGCCCATCAGAGTACCCGAGTACCTGTCACCAGACCATCAGTGTACCCAAGTACCTGTCACCTGCCCATTTGAGTACCCAAGTACCTGTCACCTGCCCATCTGAGTACCCGAGTACCTGTCACCAGCCCATCAGAGTACCCAAGTACCTGTCACCTGCCCATCAGAGTACCAGCGTACATGTCACCAGCCCATCAGAGTACCCAAGTACCTGTCACCTGCCCATCAGATTACCCGAGTATCTGTCACCAACCCATCTGAGTACCCCAGTACCTATCTGCAGCCCATCAGAGTACCCAAGTACCTTTTACCAGTCCATCAGATTACCCAAGTACCTGTCTCCAGCCCATCAGAGTACCCGAGTACCTATCTGCAGCCCATCAGAATACCTGAGTACCTATCTGCAGCCCATCAGAGTACCCGAGTACATATCTGCAGCCCATGCCTCATAGAATATATATATATATATTTTCTTTCCAAAATTGGGTCATTATGTGGGTAATTCCACTGTCCTGGTGCTCCAGGGCCTTCAAAAGTGTGATAGGTATGAATTAAATTTTATGTGTCATTTATGCTCCTAGAACGCCTGACGGTGCTTCCTGCATGTTGGACCTCTCTATGTGGCCAGGCTGTGTAAAAGTCTCACACATGTGGTATCACCATACTCGGAATGCGTAGCAGAATATATTTTGGGGGGTAATTTTTGCTATGTACATGCTATGTGCTAGAAATATCTTATAAATTGACCACTTTATGTAAAAATAAAAGCGTTTTCATTTTTTTCCCACGTTTTTCGAAGACTTGTGGAAAAAAATGAACTATTCAAAAGACTCATAATGTCTCATAGAATATACGCTGGGGTGTTTGCTTTCCAAAATGGGGTCATTTTGTGGGTAATTCTATTGTCCTGGTGCTTCAGGGCCTTCAAAAGTGTAATAGGTCGTTAGGAAATTAAATGTGAAATTTCTGCTTCTAGAATGCCTGACGGTGCTCCCTGCATGTTGGACCTCTCTATGTGGTCAGGCTGTGAAAAAGTCTCACACATGTGGTATTGCCATACTCGGGATGAGTAGCAGAATGTATTTTGGGGTGTAATTGGAAGTACGCATATGCTGTTTGTGAGAAATAACTTGTTGTTTTGACAAAAAAAAATAATAATTTCTTAATTTTCCAAAGAATTGTGGGAAAAAAGTACAACTTCAAAAAACTCGCCATGCTTCATACTAAATACCTTGAAATGTCTACTTTGGGGGTTGTTTGTACTTTCCTGACATTTCAGGGCCTCAAGAAATTAGATAGGCCGTCAGTGCATCAGGTGTGATAAATTTTGGCACCATAGCTTGTAGACTCTATAACTTTCACACAGACCAAATAATATACACTTATTTGGGTTATTTTTACCAAAGATAGGTAGCAGTATAGGTTCTGGTCCAAATGTATGAACAAAAATGACTTGTGGTTTTTTTTTTCAACATTTTCGCTCTTTTTCACTTATGTCGCAAAAAATAACAACCCAGAGGTGATTAAATACCACCAAAAGAAAGCTCTATTTGTGTGGGAAAAAATGATAAAAATTGTATTTGTGTACAGTGTAGCATGGCTGAGTAATTGGCATTCAAAGTGTGAGAGCACTGAATGCTGAAAATTGGTCTGGGCAGGAAGGGGGTATAAATGTCCTGTATTAAAGTGCTTAAAGTAGAACTAAAGGCAAAACCTTTTTTTCATTTTGGATAGAGTAAGGGGGGATTATAGCCCCTATCATTTTTTGCCATCTGTGTCCCATTGCAGAGATTTCCCTTCACTTCCTGTCCCATAACCAAACAGGAAGTGAGAGGAAATCTCTGCAAATTAAGGGTATCTCTTGGGGATCCTCAGACCACCAGAACTAGCGTCCCCATTGGAAGATTTCCCCTCTGGGGACAACCCAAAATCTGTCATTTTCTTTTACTTTCAAATTTTAATGGTAATGGTAAATAGGACAAATAGAGAGGGGTGTCCCCCTAACTGACAACTGACAGGTTTTCTAATCCCTCTGCCCTCTATCCAAAACTAAGAAAAAAAGTTTTGCCTTTAGTTATACTTTAACTTGTTATACCCTTATAGTTTGATGACTAGGGGAGAAGAGACTGAGGAAATGCTTCCTTCTTCGACAGGAGACTGATACCATAATTCCAGTCTTGTCAATGTCACTTGGCTGGTACTTAACCAGTTCAGTCCCGGAAGGATTTACACACTTCCTGACCAGGCCATTTTTTGGGATACGGCAGTGTCGCTTTAACTGACAATTGTGCGGTCGTTGTACCCAAACTAAATTGATGTCCTTTTTTCCCCACAAATAGAGCTTTCTTTTGGTGGTATTTGATCATCTCTGCAGTGTTTATGTTTTGCGCTATAAAAAAATAAAAGAGAAACAATTTTGGAAAAAAAACCAATATTTTTTACTTTTTGATATAATATATATCCAAAAAAAATGTAAAAAAACAAATTTCTTCCTCAGTGTAGGCTGATATGTATTCTACATATTGTTAGTAAAAAAAATCCCAATTAGCGAATATTGATTGGTTTACGCAAAAGTTATTGCATCTACAAAATAGGGGATAGATTTATGGCATTTTTGTTATTATTTTTTTTTTTACTAGTGAAGGCGGTGATCTGCAATTTTTAGCAGGACTTTGCGGCGGACAGATTGGACACTTTTGACACTTTTTTGAGACCAGTGACATTTCTACAGCAATCAGTGCTATAAAAATGCACTGATTACTGTATAAATGTCACTGGCAGGGAAGGGGTTATCACTAGGGAGCGATCAAGGGGTTAAATTTGTTTCTTGGGAGGTGTTTTTAACTGTATGGGGGCTGGGCTGACTGGAGGAGTAGAGAGATCGCTCTGACAGAACGGGGTTCTGCTCTAGTTACACTAGCAGATCCACAGTCTGCCTCTCTCTGGAGCGATCGCGGGTGGCTGGCGGACATCGAGTCTGCCAGACGTGCTGGTTGGCTCCCCCGCTAGTGAATGGGTGCATGCCCACAGATCGTGTACGCGCCCGACATACATCTACGGCAATTTGCGCAGCTGTGCCAACCTGCCGCAGTATAACTGCAGTGGCTGGTCGGCAAGCGGTTAAAGGGGTTGTAAAGTCTTGTGGTTTTTCAGCTTAGTGCATTCTATGCATTAAGATAAAAAACCTTCTGTGCTGCAGCTCACCCCCGAAGCCCCCCATGAGCCCAGCAGCTCCAGCCGCTGTCTCGGGTCCTCATTGGATAGATTGATAGCAGCTGGAGCCATCGGCTCCCGCTGTTGTCAATCAAATCCATGAACACGGTAGCCGGCGGCGGGGCCGAGTCCTGCTATCTGTGTCAATGGACGCAACAGCGGGACTCGGGAGCATGCCCAAACAGTTGCCCTTATGGAAATCGTCTCTCCATGGGGGCACTCGATGAAGAGGAGGAGTTAGGAGCGCCACCGGGGGGACCCCAGAAAAGGAGGATCGGGGCCACTCTGTGCAAAACCCTTACACAGAGCAGGTAAGTATAACATAAAACTCATACACATAAATATAAGGAAAAAGTGCTAGTGCAAAAATATCAAAAAGTGCAACAATATATATAAGGTGCAAAAGTCCTCTTTAAATTGAAGCAGCTATGATGTTTTCAAAACAAAGTCCTCCACCACTGATCACCGCATGCATGTGCACACTTTGGGGGCTCACCAGAAATCAGAAGGTATAACGGCTCATCTTTCCACAACAAGAGGGCTCATCAACTTCTCAAGGTACCGAGTCCTTGTGGAGGTGACCCTTGAGAAGTTGATGAGCCCTCTTGTTGTGGAAAGATGAGCCGTTATACCTTCTGATTTCTGGTGAGCCCCCAAAGTGTGCACATGAATGCGGTGATCAGTGGTGGAGGACTTTGTTTTGAAAACATCATAGCTGCTTCAATTTAAAGAGGACTTTTGCACCTTATATATATTGTTGCACTTTTTGATATTTTTGCACTAGCACTTTTTCCTTATATTTATGTGTATGAGTTTTATGAAATAACTCTAGCGCTGCTTTTTGCTATTACCATTTATAGTAGACTTCTTTCACAGTTTTTATTTACATAGCAGCTGCTCAATTTACTATTTACCATTTATTTATTTATTTATTCATTTATTTTGTTTTTGTTGAGCGCAGTGTTTTTGTATTCAAGGTAAGTATAACATGTTTGGTATTTAAAAATAAAACAAACCTTCACAATCACTTTAAGGAATTATGTTTATTTACAGAGTGTTTTGAAAATATACCACTGTTTCTGTGACACATCAGTAAATTACAACGCAATATTCCCAACGCACACATTCCTGTAGAGATGGCTGTATTTATAAGTGAGCGCTGAAGCAACCACCGGCTGGAATCGTGTGTAGTCAGAGAAAGTAATATCACCAGCACACCAAGATCTCCAAAAATGGGTCCAAAAATGGGCTTTCTGCTGTAATGATGTCATCGCTGATTAAAGCTTTGGACCCATTTTTGGAGATCTTGGTGTGCTGGTGACATTACTTTCTCTGACATCAGTAAATTATTCATGAGGAGCTGTAACAAAAAGGTACACCATAAGTTTGGCCATCAGCAATCTTTCTGATCCCCTTAAAGCCTACCTCTGTGAAATGTGAAAATCCTCCTTTACATTGGGGCTGCACCCATACCACAAGGGTCAATTGCTCATTTCTGTCTAGGGAACAAGATAATCACTTTTACTTAACTGATCCTTCCCCGGCAGATGGCACTCCCCCATAATCTGGCAATGGACTGTTCCTCAGCATCCTCATATCCAGTGCATCAGACTTGATGACATCAAAGGACTTACAACCACCGGATTGTAAGGGAGAAGAAGCTGCTGGGACTGGTCTAGCATTGCAGAGGAGCCTGATAGAAAAGGCGGATAGGGTAAGTAAAACTGCTTTTCCAAGTCCCTTAGCAGGTGCAGCCCCACTGCAAGGGAGCATTTTTACATTTCCTGGAGTTCAAGATTTACTTTTCCTGGGGTCAGGGCCATCTTAATGCATGGGCACCCCTGGACACTGTCCAGGGGCCCCAGGTGCATGAGGGCCCCATGATAATCTTGCATAACCTCATACTTGCCAACCGTCCTGGATGTGCCGGGACAGTTATGCTGTTTTACCAAGCTGTCCCGGGATGGCAACATCCCGGAGCCTGTACTGTGCCCTCCTGATCCCAGAATTGGGCCCTCCTGACCCCCTGTACTGTGCCCTTTGTGTTAATTAGTCTTTGATATGCGGCATGTTTTCTTATTGTTTAAAATCAATTTTATTGAAAGTACTAATAATTATATGTTTAATTCTATCAACTATTTATACTTTAATTCTTGAGAGTATGTATGTAAATTGGGGCAGGCTGGTAGGGGCCCCAGAGTATTACTTTGCCCAGGGGCCCTTGATGTTATTAAGACGGCCCTGCCTGGGGTTAAAAATGTATCATATTCAATTTACCTGCTAAATGGGAATTGAGAAATCTGTTTATCAATGTTTTCACACAAGTTTCACACAACTATCACCCAAGGTTCAAACATTTTCTAAATAAATGGTATGAGAAAAATGGGCGAATCTTGGGTAAAAGTTGAGCAAATCTTGGGTAGAAAGATTGATAACTAGATCCCTTATAAAAAAAAGTACTTTTACTTTATAAATATCTTTGATGCTCTGGGAAAAGGGGATAAAAATATATAGATTAAGCCTCCCTACCATCACCAGGGGAAATGTCTTAGCACAATCCTTTGTACAGGAGAGGTTTGTGTTTTACCGCTTCCTAGCAAAGATCCTGTCTTTTGAGAATCCCTGAGCGGATAGACTGCTATCGACAGCTTCGGCTATTACCACTTTATTGTTGTTTGGCACAACCTACAAATTAAATTCTCCCTGTGGCTGTGCAGCCTAACATTGCACACAGTCTATTTTTAAACAATACCATCATTGCCGGCATTGATCGCGCCCGTTTGTTTCCTTTACTTTGCTGTAGTCAGACTAAGAAAGTGTAAGATGCATTAAATTCCCCATTAAACATCACACACTTCGTGAATCTAGTGTGTGGGGACTTGCTGAATCAGTCGTGCCTGTATTTCGAATGCGCTGTTGTTTCTCTACAGGATTTAAGCTGCTGTCGTAGCAGAATTGCATTTCCTCGCGTTATTTTTACATTTATTCGCTGATTTTAGGTGACGTAATTCATAGACACTTGAATGATTCCCCCCACCCTGGCTGTGGTTAATTAAATCAAAAGATTGTGGAGCAGACAGTTCTTGTGTAACTTTTCTTGGATGTCCCTAATTTTTAATTTACTTAAAGGGATGTTCACTGCTTTTGACAGGCTTCAGCATGGGAGACATTTCAGAGGAGAGGGCCTAAGTGTCAGAGCGAGAATCTCCTAAGTGGTTGGAGAGGAGTAGCTGGTGTACATTTATTAATTTATTGAATCCAAAATTGTATTCTAGGGGGGTTGGAGGGGTGCTTAGGCAGTTGAAGAAACAAATTTGTATTAAAAATTGCAGTATTAAAGCATTTCCCAGATAGCAAGCAATTGTGCTGCAAGTTTTGAAATGACTTTCTAAGCTATTGCTAGACTTGCCAGGCTTCACAAGTTTGTTGCACAATTGCAGCAAATCCCCATTGTATGACTCCAGGTCAACTTTCTTTGCAAACATTCTGCAAGTTCTGGTTCCATTATGTTGTGCAATAGTCTTCCCACCACAGGGGTCACTGTGGCTGAATTTTCATGTTGTAGATTTGCAGAGCTCTTGCTGTTGACTCACCACTGCAACTTTGCTCTTGTTAGAGTCTTGCCACGCAAATTTGCTACAAATTGGAAAAGTGTCAACTAGAACTTGTGCCTCAAGTGCTCTGCAAGTGTGCAACTTGCCAGTGAAAATGTGCAGCAAGTTAACAAGACTTATAATTCAACACTGCCACAATTCTGTTCTGCTTGCTATCCGGGCTGTAAAGGCATTTTTTTAACAATAGAAAACATGCCATACTTACCTGCTCTGTGCAGTGGTTTTGCACAGAGCAGCTCCAATCCATGTCTTCTTGGGTCCACCGTCAGTGTTCATGGCCCCTCCCCCCTGCTGAGTGTCCCTACAGCAAGCTGCATGCTCTGGGGGTACTCACTCCCGAGCCCCCTCTGTGTGTATATAAGACACACAGAGCACAATACAGCCCCATGCCCTGCTCTCTCCTCACTGTCTGTGATCTCAGCCAATGAATAGGGAAAGACCCGGGAGAGCATTTGCTGGATCAGGGTCAGGTAAGTATTAGGGGGGCTGGCTGCTGCACACTGAAGGTTGTTTTACCTTCATGCATAGAATGCATGAAGGTAAAAAACCTTGTGCCTTTACAACCACTTTAAAGAACATGTAAACCCAACACTTCATAGTCCTGATATGTGCCTGCTATACCATGTACTTGTATGAAAAATGTATTGCTTCCTTTGTGTGAAATACCTGGTGTTCCTGTCAGTCCCTCTGCTTTCTTCCTAAAAACTGACCACACTAAGCACAAGAGCACACTGTGGTCAGTTTTCTAGCTGTGCTGGGAATTCAGCCTGCTCTGCTCTATTGATCATACATTCATTCATTAGGAAGACCAGTGTACCGCTGTTTCTCCTTCCTAAGCTCCTTTTACAGTGGTAAGAGAGGGAATGTGATCATTTATAAAAAGGGGAAAAAAGGTATTTATAAAGTTTTTTAAATCAATAAATACAAATTTTGCCTTTCATTTCTGTTTTAAAATGAATGGCTTGTTTTACAAGGTGAGGGTTTACATTTACTTTCAACCCAAAATCAAACAATTGTCATATTGCAGATTACCAATTCTTAAATGTGATAGTTGTGTTAGTTTCCTTTTTTAGACTTTGTTTCTTCTGTTTTCATCTGGTGATCCAGCCAGCAAGTTGGTTGCTTTTCACAGCACAATCTCTCCAGTAGAGATGAGCTTGATGTTCGGGTCGAACGTGAGTTCGACTCGAACATCGGGTGTTCGATCGTTCAGGTTTTCCCAAACATTATGGGGCATAAGCGGCAACTTCGTGTGCCCCATAATGCTTTCAAATGGCGGCAGAATGCCGCCCACTGATTGGCCAAAGCATGCACAAGACCTGCATGCTTTGGCCTGCTGTGAAAACTTTCATTGGCTAAAGGCAGGGTGCCTTTAGCCAATCACTGCACAGCAGCCTCAATCCACGCCCCACACTATATAAAGCCTCTTGTACAGCGGCTCTATGTAGTGTGTTGGCGGCGGTGTTAGACAGATAGCTTAGGTTCCTGAATACAGGCAGTTTAGCTAGGTAGCTTTCTAACCTGTGTTAAAAAATAGAAAAAAAATACAAAAGATAGATAGCTAACTAGATAGATAGGGAGAAATATAAAATCTGTCAGTTAGTGCAGACAGGTTAGTGTAGGGAAATATATATATATATATATATATATATATATATACAGTATCTCACAAAAGTGAGAACACCTCTCACATTTTTGTAAATATTTTATTATATCTTTTTATGTGACAGTTATTTTGAGGGGACAGAAAATTTACACTGTTATACAAGCTGTACACTCACTACTTTACATTGTAGCAAAGTGTAATTTCTTCAGTGTTGTCACATGAAAAGATAGAATAAAATATTTACAAAAATGTGAGGGGTGTACTCACTTTTGTGAGATACTGTATACATATCAATATCTATATCTGTATATATATAGACACAGCGTATTGAGTGTGCACTATATATCTATACATACGGTATATAGTAAACTTGACGTGGTGTATTAAAATATATACAGCCTGGTATATATATATATATATATATATATATATATATATATACACACACAGCGTATTGAGTGTGCACTATATATCTGTACATACATTATATAGTACACTTGACGTGGTGTCTTAAAATATATGCAGTTTTTAATCCCTTAACCCCCAGAGCCCTTTTTTACATGTGTTGCTTACAAGTTAAAATCAGTTTTTTTTTTATAGAAAATTACTTAGAACCCCCAAACATTATATATTTTTTCAAACACCCTAGAAAATAAAATGGCGATCATTGCAATACTTTTTGTCACACGGTATTTGCGCAGCGGTCTTCCAAGCGCTTTTTTTTTTTTGGAAAAAAAAACACTTTTTTGAGTTAAAAAATAAGTAAACAGTAAAGTAAGCCCAATTTTTTGTATATTGTGAAAGAGAATGTTGCACCAAGTAAACAGATACCATACATGTTAAGGTTGAAAATTGCGCACACTCGCGGAATGACGACAAACTCCGGTACTTAAAAATCTCCATAAGCGACGCTTTCAAATTTTTTAATGGTTACCAGGTTAGAGGTTTAGAGGAGGTATTTTGCTAGAATTATTGTTCACAGTCTGGCGATCGCGGCGATACCACACATGTGTGGTTTGAACACCGATTTCATATGCAGCTCACGACTTAGGTATGCATTTTCTTTGCTGCACGAGGTCGCGGGGATGGTGGCGCTTTAAAAAGTTTTTTTTTTTGCTTTTAACACTGTTCCTTTAAAAAGAAATGTAAGCATCCCTTGTGATAGCAATGTATGGTGACAGGTACTCTTTATGGAGGGATGGGCGGTCTAATACTGTAAATTTTTTATAAACCGCCACCGTTAGCAGCCGAGTAAACCGGAAGTGACGTTGTAACGTTGCTTCCGGAAATGTATGAAGGAGTCCTGATCAAAGCCGATTCTGGCTTCCACAGGGACTCCACACAGCCGGCAGGATGGGAGGCCGGAGAAGAACGGCGGATGGTGGCGGGAGGGGGGATGTCCCCTCCCGCTGCCTGGGATAACGATTGATCGGCTCCTGAGCCGGATCGGCTGTTATCAATGGATAGCCGGCCACCTGCTCTAAAAAACGGTACCAGGGTATAGCCTGTAGCTGCAGACTATACCCGATACTTCCGCTTAAAGCTGCCACCGTTTATAAATGACGATTTGCATTAAGTGGTGACACTAATTTACAACAGCAGGGCCTGTTCCTGCGCCCAACAAAAGTAACTGCAAGGGGTTACAGTGTTCTGGCTCCGACAACACCCAAGGCCCAATTTTTCACCACCTGTTGGACTGGAGCATGTCAGCACAATTTTTAACCACTTAACGCGAATCGCCGTTTATAAATGGCGGAGGCTTTAAGTGGATGTATCCAGGTAGAGCCTGCAGCTACAGAATTATACCCCCGTACCGTTTTTTAGAGCAGGCGGCCAGCTATCTGGTGATAATGGGCAATCTGGCTCGGAAGCCGCTCGGTCTTTATCCCAGGGAGCAGGAGGGGCCACCCCCCTCCCGCCACCGTCCGCCGCTCATCTCTGGTCTCCCGTCCCACCAGGAGACCGGAGCTCCAATTCAACACTTCTGGCCGCTGTGTGGAGTCCCTGTGGAAGCCGGAATCGGCTTCAATCGGGAAGCCTTCGTACATTTCCAGAAGCAACGTCACAATGTCACTTCTGGTTTACTCGGTGGCAAACATTGCCAGTTTTAAAAAAATTACAGTATTCAGAATCGCCGTTTTGGCGGTCTGAATACTGTGAAGTGCAAATTAGAATACCTGTCGCCATATATTACTATCACAAGAGATGTTTACATTCCTTGTGATAGCAATAAAAGTGATCAGATTTTTTTTTAAACAGTGTTAAAAAATAAAATAAAAAATGTAAAAAAAAAGCAAAGCGCCACCGTAAACACGAGCTCGCGCAGCAAAGAAAACGCATATGTAAGTCACGCCCACATATGAAAACTGTGTTCAAACCACACATGTGAGGTATCGCCGCAATCGCCAGATTGTGAACAGTAATTCTAGTAAAAGACCTCCTCTGCACCTCTAACCTGGTAACTGTTAAAAATTTTTAGAGCATCGCCTATGGAGATTTTTAAGTACCGGAGTTTGTCGCCATTCCGTAAGTGTGCGCAATTTTCAACCATAACATGTATGGTATCTATTTACTCGGCATAACATACTCTTTCACAATATACAAAAAAATTGGGCTAACTTTACTGTTGTCTTATTTTTTAACTCAAAAAAGCAATTTATTTTCCAAAAAAATGCGCTTGAAAGACCACTGCGCAAATATCGTGTGACAAATAGTATTGCAACGATCGTCATGTTATTCTCTAGGGTGCTTGAAAAAAATATATAATGTTTGGGGATTCTACGTAATTTTCTAGCAAAAAAAATTATTTTAACTTGTAAACAACAAGTGTAAAAAAGGCCTCCGGGCCTTAAGTGGTTAAACTAATTTACAACAGCAGGTCCCATTCCTGCGCCCAACAAGAGTAACTGCAAGGGGATACAGTCTTCTGGCACTGGCAGCACCCAAGGCCCATTTTTTCGCCACCTGTTTGACTGGGGGTTTCGTCACAATTTGTAAACCAATTTACAACATCAGGCCCAGTTCCTCTGTCCAACAAGAATAACTGCAAGGGGTTACAGTGTTCTGGCACCGCTAGCACCCAAGGCCCAATTTTTCGCCACCTGTTTGACTGGGGGATTGTATCACAATTTTTTAACTAATTTACAACAGCAGGGCCCTCGCCAAAATTTTTAAAAAATGACGTGGGGTTCCCCCCCAAAATCCAAACCAGGGCCTTCAGGTCTGGTATGGAATTTAAGGGGAACCCCGTGCCAGCATTTAAAAAAAAAAGACGTAGGGTCCCTCCAAAATCCAAACCAGGCCCTTCAGGTCTGGTATGGAATTTAAGGGGAACCCCGCGCCAATTTCTTTTTAAAAAATGACGTGGGGTCCCCCCAAAAATCCAAACCAGGCCCTTCAGGTCTAGTATGGATTTTAAGGGGAACCCCGCGCCAATTTTTTTAGAAAATTGGTGTTGGGTCCCCCCCAAAATCCAAACCAGACCCTTATCTGAGCACGCAGCCCTGGCATGGCAGGAGGGGGTGGGGATGAGCGAGCGCTCCCTCCGAACCATACCAGGTCACATGCCCTCAACATGGAGAGGATGCTTTTAGGTCACCCCCAAAGCACCTTGTCCCCATGTTGTTGGGGAGATGGCCTCATCCCACAACCCTGGCCGGTGGTTGTGGGGGTCTGCGAGCAGGGGGCTTATCAAAATCTGGAAGCTCCCTTTAATAAGGGGGCCCCCAGATCCCGACCCCCCCCTGTGAATAGGTAGGGGGTACATTGTACCCCCTACCCATTCACCAAAAAAAGGAGTGTAGTGTTAAAAAAAACAGGCAGTTTTTGAAAAGTCCTTTATTTTGTAAAATAGCTCTTTTCTTCTTTCTTCCTCCATCTTCTCCTGGCCCGGTCCTTCTTCTGGTCTTCTGCTTCTTCTCTTAGTCTTCTTGCTTCCTCTCTTTATCTTTAATCTTCATCTTCTTCCTTCTTCTTTCACTGCCGCCGCTCTCCCCGCAGCTGCAGTCCGGCCCCTGCGCGTCTCCCAGAATGGGCGGTATTCACAATGACAGTCATGCGATGTCGGAGGGGGCGGGTTACCCATTTACGTCACCGGGTGGCCCCACCCCTTCTTATAAAAGAACTGTCATTGTGAAGACCGCCCATTCTGGGAGATGCGCAGGCAGGGCCATCTTAATGCATGGGCACCCCTGGGCACTGCCCAGGGGCCCTAGGTGCATGAGGGCCCCATGATAATCTTGCATAACATTACTTGTCAACCGTCCTGGATGTGCCGGGACAGTCATGCTGTTTTACCAAGCTGTCCCAAGATGGCAGCGCCCAGAGCCTAAACTGTGCCCGCCTGATCCCAGAATTGGGAGTCACCCCCCGCCCCCCGTACTGTGCTCTTTGTGTTAATTAGTCTTTGATATACGGCATGTTTTCTTATTGTTTAAAATCTATTTTATTGAAAGTACTAATAAATATATGTTTAATTCTATCAACTATTTATACTTTAATTCTTGAGAGTATGTGCGTAAATTGGGGCAGGCTGGTAGGGGCCCCAGAGTATTACTTTGCCCAGGGACCCTTGATGTTATTAAGACGGCCCTGCGCGGGGGGACTGCAGCGGGGAGAGCGGCGGAGGTGAAAGAAAAAGAAGAAGATGAAGATTGAAGATGAAGAGATGAAGCAAGAAGACTAAAAGAAGAAGCAGAAGACCAGAAGAAGGAGCGGGCCAGGAGAAGATGGAGGAAGAAAGAAGAAAGAAGAAAAGAGCTATTTTACACAATAAAGGACTTGTCAAGAACTTTTTTTGTAACGCTACACTCCTTTTTTGGTGAATGGGCAGGGGTACAATGTACCTATTCACATGGGGGGGGCGGGTCTGGGGCCCCCTTATTAAAGGGGGCTTCCCGATTCCGATAAGCCCCCCCCTCCAGTAGACCCCCACAAGCATTGGCCAGGCTTGTGGGGAAGAGGCTCTTGTCCTCATCAACATGGGGACAAGGTGCTTTGAGGTGGGGGGGGCAGAGCCCCCCTCCCCCATAGCACCCATACTCCCCATGCCATGTTGATGGCATGTAGCCTGGTATGGTTCAGGAGGGGGGGCGCACGCCACCCCCCCCCCCCCCCCATCCTAACAGGCCAGGGCTGCATGCTCGGATAAGGGTTTGGTTTGGATTTTAGGGGGAACCCAACGTCAATTTTTTTTTAAATTTGGCACAGGGTTACCCTTAATATCCAAACCAGACCCGTAGAGCCTGGTTTGGACTGGGGGGGGCATGCACTTTTTTCAGCGATTTTTTTGTATATTGCCAGGAACCTGCAATACATTACAGCCGCAATTTTAAATGACAATTTTTCCTATGGTAATGTCATTTTGCTCTGGCTATGTTCTACACCTCACAGAGATGTGCCCTTTTACACACAGGCTAAGGACACCCACCGGGCACAATATTTAAAGGAATTTTTCTTTTTTTTTTCACTTTAATCATTGCTCCTGAAAAAACGATTGATTTAAAAACGTTTTTTTCATTGATACATGTCCCCTAGGGCAGGTCCCAGGTCCCCATACACTTTTTAGGATAATACATTGCATATAAGCCTTTAAACTTAGCACTTTTGATTTTTCATGTTCGTGTCCCAAAGACTTTAATGGTGTTCATATGTTTGCCCTGAACTTTTTGTCTGTTCGCATGTTCTGGTGAGAACCGAACGGAGGGGTATTCTACTCTCCAGCAGAATGTATCAGTGGTGATTAAAACGATCGGCTCTTATTTATTCATGCAAAACCTTTATCCCAAAAATAAAAAAAACAGTTTGCTGTGACTGATTATAATATGTGAGTTGGAGTCTAACTTCAATTTGTTAGTGATTCTGAATTTGCTAATATATGTAATGCACCTATCCCCCCAGACTGACAACGCGGCTGTCTGCTGTGCCTCCTGTGCTCATTCCTCTAGAGTGGCATCTCACTAATACAGGAGGTGTGTTACTGGCCAAATCACCAGGTGAGAACAAAGGTAAAACAATTCAAAGAAAAGAAAATGAATGCAGCCATCACATCTAATGATTGTTAAGCTGCAATATATTACCTTTTTGGTTTGGGGTTTATTGCCATTGAAAATTGGCAGGTAGCCATGGCTGCGTGGCAATACAGTGAAAACACCAGGAGATGTGTCATAGTTGAAAATAATGCGCAGGCTGACGTGTGAAAAGCATGATAACAGAAAGCGGGTTCATTTCCCACAGAAACCAATCAAAATCCTGCTTTTGTTTTTAAACCTTGACTATGGAAATTATTGTTGGAAGTTAATTGGTTGCTCTGGGCATCAACAGATACTGTCCAGGTTCTGTGTATGGATAACCCCAGGAGCTCCACAAGCTCATCCATGCATTCAAGTTCCCGTTCCTTGTTATTTTGCATTGCCCAAATAAAGCTAAAGAAGCAAAAAACAAAAATAAAAATTGAATTTGAAAAATAAATATGGTAATTATTTTATACCCACCCAGCTTTCGTTTGTGCAGTTATCTGCACTTTCTTGTATTCAGTTCTGAATAATTATTAATGAACTTATAGATATTGTATTGATTCAATTGTAATGACCACTAGAGGGCAGAGCAACATTATAAACCAGCAAACTAAAGGAAAGAACCTAATTGAATGTGTTCATTATAATACAGTCTTCAGGTGATCCATTGACAACCTGGAGAATGACTTTGAGTTTCTGTAATAGTAAACTATTTATACATTACATACATATATATATACACACATATACAGTACAACAGGTTCTTAAAGGAACATTATGGGCCAGTTAACACCAAACACAGTACAAGAAAGGCGACCTCCGTGCACGTTTCCCATGCTGCCCTTGCAATCTGCATGCGAGTGCCGATAAATTGTTAATGACACTCCAAACACATCTCACAAAATCAGCACTGTACTACCATGCAGTTTGTGTTGTGAAATGCATTTCACGACTTTTTCCACATTCTAGCGCATTTTGCAGCCCAAACTGGACCGCACTGGAATGCAGGTGAACTCACAGGAACCTGGGGTGAGCCGGCCCTGACAAATGATCCAGATATTTGTGGTAGGCATGCCAGACAGAGATATCTTGAGGTTTTGAAAGGATGGGAGCACCACACCAGCTTGCACAGACTTTTAAAAGATATTTTATTATGGAACACCCAAGCGTTTCGGGTGCTCACCATTCCCCCTTCATCTGGGATAAAAGCTAGACAATAAAAAATATACAAAGAGTCCTTAGAATATGTTAAAAGCTATGGAAATATACAAGTAGAAAAGTACAATGCCTTAATACATTAATTATCTGAGCCAGAAAGGACACACATTACCGCTGACTGAACTAAGGCATAAAAACCAAGGACAAGGGAAACCTGTTCTTATTAGGGCTACAGGGCAACACAAAAAACAAAAGTAAGAAAGAAAAACTAAATATGTGTTCATGTTAAAGTAACAGTGAAAAATGTACAAAAATAAAATAAAAAATGCATATATATACTCATTCACACACATATGCGCGTACATAGATATATCCATGCACACACAGAGATATCTAATAGCTTGAAATCCATATACATGGTAGAAACAAAGAGAACCAGTCATGCTTAGGGTAATGCAAGAATGTGAAAACCAGACCACAACATTCAGCTAAAACTAAAATAAGGTTTTTAGTTTTAGTGACGTATTTACAAAAATATCTGGTGAATTAGACACAGTTGCATTAGCCTGCATTCCCCTTTATTGTAGGTGCAGTTAAAGCGATGTTCCAGCCTGGATGGGAAAAAAATAAAAGTCAGCAGCTACAAATACTTTAGCTGCTGACTTTTAATATTTGGGCACTTACCTGTCCAGCGAGCCCGTGATGTCAGCACACCAGGCGATCGTCGGATCACATCTCGGGTACTGCCGCTACCATTCCTGATAGGGGAACCCAGAAGCAAAGTCTTTCGCATTCACTGCTGGATCCTTACAGCGCATACGCGAAGCACGCTGCGCTGTATTCATTGGCCCAGCGGTGAAGAAAGGGGGAGCGGTGGAAGGGGGAGGGGACCGAACCTCCAAGAGATCGGGCCGCCCGGAGGTAGGGAGGGGGACCTGTCAAAAACAGGTCCCCACTCCCCCCTGAAAGGTGCCAAATGTGGCACCAGAGGGGGGAAGGAAGCAATCCAGCGGAAGTTCCACTTTTGGGTGGAACTCCACTTTGAAGAGTTTCCTAGTGACTGCCACAGAGGAGCACAATATGTAAATGGTAATTTTAGACTAAAAAAATTATAATTTTTTTATGGTACTGTATGTTGTATTGTTGTTAGTTCCCTAAAACTAGAAGCTAACTATAAATTGCCCGGTGCATGGCCAAGTGATATTAAACCCTCAGTTTTTTAAGCACCTTCAGCAGCTGATTTATTCACTTACTGAGTATGCAGCTTCTTTATCCCCTGCCGCCAATAAGACCAAAGAGAGATCAAACACCGCTGATCGGTCAGCTCTCAGTCTTCAGCCTGCAGAGAGACAGTCACCGGATCTCTGCTCTGCCCGTCCAGCGCTCACTGGAGGGCTGGGCTGTGGAGGGGGGCAAAAGCAGCAGGCTCTGGCTCTTGACAGTCCGCTGAGAGGCTGAGCCAGCCGCCGGTCCAGGCATTTAGATGGATCCGACTATAAAGTTGGAATCTTTCCTGAGCCTTGACTGGCTGAGTAATGGCAGCCGCCAGCAGGGGTGTTTCTATGTCTACAAAAGATCAAGGGCTAAAGCCCATAGCAGCAAAGTAAAGAAAGTCACACGCTTGGGCAGGCATACACATGTATATAATATGCACGTGTGTGTGTGTGTATATAACATTATATATTATCATTAGATCAGGGTCCCCAGAGAGCCCCCCCCTTACATCAGTGTCCCCAAAGAGCCTCCCTCTTACATCAGAGTTCCCAGAGAGCCTCCCCCTTACACCAGGGTCCCCAGAGAGCCTCCACCTTGCATCAGGGTCACCAGAGAGCCCCCCTTTACATCAGGGTCCCCAGAGAGCCACCCTTACTTCAGGGTCCCCAGAGAGCCCCCCTTACATCAAGGTCCCCAGAGAGCCCCCCTTACATCATAGTCCCCAGAGAGCCCCCCTTACATCAGGGTCCCCATAGAGCACCCCCCTTACATCAGGGTCCCCAAAGACCTCCTCTTACATCAGAGCCCACAGAGAGCCTCCCCCTTACATCAGGGTCTCCGGAGAGCCTCCCCCTTACATCAGGGTCCCCAGAGAGCCCCCCCTTACATCAGGGTCCCCAGAGAGCCCCCCCTTACATCAGGGTCCCTAAAGAGCCCACCTTTAAATCAGGGTCCCCAGAGAGACTCCCCCTTACATCATGGTCCCCAGAGAGCCTCCTACTTACATCAGGGTCCCCAGAGAGCTTGTCACTTTTCACGTCACATGCCACCAGATGCGGATTGTTACATACAGAGATGCTAGGGTATATACAGACAGGCTAGGGTGTAAACAGAGGGGCTAGGATGTATACAGACAGGCTAGGGTGTATACAGACAGGCTAGGGTGTATACAGAGAGGCTAGGGTATATGGAAGACAGGCTAGCGTATATAGAAGACAAGCTAGGGTGTATACAGAGAGGCTATGATATATAGAAGATATGTTGGGTGTATACAGACAGGCTGGGGTGTATACAGAGAGGCTAGGGTGTATACAAACAGGCTAGGGTGTATAGAAGACAGGCTAGGGTGCATACAGAGAGGCTAGGGTATATAGAAGACAGGCTAGGGTATACAGAGTTCCCCCCCCCTGCCCCTCCTCCATGGTCTGCACTCACCTGTCATCTCCCCAGCTCAGAAGCTTGTGTGAGAAAGTTCCTCCTGGCTCTATGATATGGGCGGAGCAAGGGGGAGACTCGCTCTCACATTGATCTCCAGGCTCAGGCTGTCACTGAAGACTCAGTGAGAGTGCTGCGGCTGTGCGGGACAGTGCAGTGTCAGGCAGCCTGTGACACTCTCATGGTTGGGCCGGCACTGGACTCGGGACTATGGGCCCCAGATTTGGGGCTCTAGCCTCAATAGCCACCCCCTAGTGACGCCTCTGGCCACCAGCACTGTCCGCTGAACACATACCGTGTTTCCCCAAAAATAAGACCGGGTCTTATATTAATCTTGGCTACAAAAAACACAGTAGGGCTTATTTTCGGGGATGTCTTATCTATATCCCCTGTCTTCTCTCCCTCTCTCCCCCCTGTCAGCTCAGGAGTCATCATTATGACATCTTTAATCCCAAAAATAAACCTTAGTTAAAGTAATTGTAAAAATATGTAATCCATTTTGTAAAAAGATTATATAATGTCCAATGTGTCTCCTTTTGTCACTATATAAAAAGATTATATAATGTACAGTTTATCTCCTTTTATCACTTTATAAAACGATTATATAATGTCCAGTGTGTCACCTTTTGTCACTTTATAAAAAGATTATATAATGTCCAGTGTGTCTCCTTTTGTCACTTTATTGTGGAAAATATCTTATTTACAGGGCCCTCACGTGATCCGCCGAAAGCTCTTCTTCCCCGCTCCGAGCATTGCTGAGGGAAGGCCTGAGATCCCTGCTGACGTCAGCCCTGCTCCAAACACTGCAGAGGGAAGGGTAGAGATCCCGCTGACATCAGCCCGCTTCGAGCACTGCAGAGAGAAGGGCCGGGATCCCCGCTGACGTCAGCCCCGCTCTGAACACTGCCGAGGGAAGGGCCGAGATACCCGGTGACGTCAGTCCCGCTCCGAACACTGCCGAGGGAAGGGCCAAGATCCCCGCTGACGTCAGCCCGCTCCGAGCACTGCAAAGAGAAGGGCCGAGATCCCCGCTGACGTCAGCCGGCTCCAAGCACTGCAGAAGAAAGGGCCGATATCTCTGCTGATGTAAGCCCCACTCCGAGCACTGTCGAGGGAGGGCCACTGACGTCAGCCGGGAGGAGAGAAGAAGATCTCCAGCGGGTCACGTAAGTGCCCAGCCGCAATTTTCAACAATAAAATAAAAAAAGGAGACACACTGGAAATCATATAATCTTTTTACAAAACAGATTATATATGTTTACAAGGACTTTAATAGAGCTTTTTTTTCTGAGTAGGTCTTATATAGCAGCCATCCCCGAAAATCATGCTATGTCTTATTTTTGGGGTAGGGCTTATTTTTGGGGAAAAACTGTAGGAGTGCAGAAACTACTGCACTCCTGTGATCCATAGGAAAAGCATAGCCAAAATAGCTTTGGCCATACTTCTGCTTTAAGGAAGAACCCAGTTTACTCCCCAAAACCGTGCCATGTCGTTCCTTCACAGCCAACAGAATATCTGTGCTCCCCCGATACCAGTCATACATTCTGCTCACACATTTCATCTGTCAACTGCAAAATGAGAATTCTGTTTTCTGCTCACATCTTTGCCAATTTGTCTCGGTCCTCTCACCCTGTCACTCCCGGAAGCTTCTGCTCCTCTTACCTGTGCTGTCAACTTGTGACAGCTCTTTCAATCCAGGCAATTTTTTTTTTTTACTATGCATATAAAACAGAGGTAATTTCAATACGGCAGCACGTAACACCGAGCTCCAAACATATGCACAGCTAGAGCAATTAAGTTAAAAATAGCATGTCAGACAAGTGTGACATTCATTCTCACTGTTCCTGGTACAAAATTTCTCTAATGTGTGAACGGTTCTGGACTAGTGAGACGAGCGCTTATCTGAAAGTTCTGCTCTGTATTTTTTAGGGTGGTGTGGAAAGCTGAGGACGCAAGTCTGAGGGCCAGTAAGGTAAATTATGTCAGTGAATTTAATGCCCAATGATGGTGCCACATTCCTAAATTGAATAACAGAAAACAAAAATACTATGGATGGAGCTTTGTAGGCATCATAAGACCAATGTTATATTAAAATAGAAAATGTTTATTGTATAATCATTTCAAATCAAACCAATATGTTAAAATTCATACAAAATGTATATCCATGTGCATAAATAACCTGATACAAAGTCATGAAACTCCCCATCAATCAAACGATCATGAACAAGAAGCATAAATCCAATGTGCTTCAACTTTCACTATCTTCTTCAGGAGGTTATTTCTAGTAGGATGGATAGAGTTGTAAAGGCATAAGGTTTTTTATATTTTTGCATTTTATGTAGCAGCCTCCCCAGCACCCCCTAATTACTTACCTGAGCCCCATCTCAATCCAGCGATGTCCATGAGTGTCTTAGCTGTCCAGGACTCTCCTGCTGATTTGCTGAGACACAGCAGTGGCGCCATTGGCTCCCACCGCTGTCAATCAAAGTCAGTTAGCCAATCAGGGGAGAGAGGGGGCAGGGGCGGATCGTGGCTCTGTGTCTGAATGAACACAGGGAGCTGTGACTCAGCTCAGGTGCCCCCATAGAAAGCTGTTGGCTGTGGGGGCACTCAACAGGAGGGAGGGGCCAGGAGAGTAGAAGAGGGACCCGAGAAGAGGAGGATCTGGGCTGCTCTGTGCGAAACCAACTGCACAGATGAGGTAAGTATAACATGTTTGTATTTACAATCACTTTAATACTATTGATGGAGACCAACCATGTTCAGACACCCAGGGACTCCCCAAACATCCCGGCAGCTAAAGGGGGGCTCAAGAGACAATGGCCTATTAGTATGTAGGTTCAAGAATGGTACGGTCGAAAAGATGATAGTTTCTCAGGAAGGCATGAAGATGTAACCTTTCCAGAAAAAAATCAGGATGGAGCAGCAGAAAAAGTTTTGCTATGCGTATCAAAATTAATGAAAATGGATGGAAAATGGAGTTACGGTGGACGTATCACAAGAGCCCAATAGGTCCCATAGAGTGAATAATTATAAAGTGCAACAAACCAGAAGACACAACATGTTGTGGGATGTTTGTGATCTACCCTCTGAAGTGTGTGTGGAATTGAGCCATCTATCGACCCCGACAGAGACCTTGGCTGGGTTAAGAGCTTACTTTTGGTAAGCAGATTATATGTCCGGTGGTGGATGTTAAGTGCACCGTTTGGAGTGGAGCATCGGGTGTTTTCAATTACTACATTTGGTCACTCACAACAACCATTTGTCTAACTTTTTTAGGACTATATGAAGGACTTCTTTATATACCTACCCTGATTTAATTTAATTTAGTTTCATAGCGCAGCCTTTCTTCCAATCTATATGCATTGTACCTGCATTGTGTACTTCTGGTTGCAGCTTTCATAGAGATTTACAGACACTAGCGTGGTATTTCCAGTATTTCAAAAAAAGAGGTGAAATTAATAACTGTTAATTCACAGCAGCGCATACAAACCAAAAACTATTCCTAAAAAAGTGCATCGGGTGTTTTCAATTACTACCTTTGGTCACTCACAACAACCATTTGTCTAACTTCCTTAGGACTATATGAAGGACTTCTTTATATACCTACCCTGATTTAATTTAATTTAGTTTAATAGTGCAGCCTTTTTTCCAATCTATATGCATTGTACCTGTATTGTGTACTTCTGGTTGCAGCTTTCATAGAGATTTACAGACACTTGCGTGGTATTTACAGTATTTCAAAAAAGAGGTGAAATTAATAACTGTTAATTCACAGCAGCGCATACAAACCAAAAACTATTCCTAAAAAAGTGCAATGTGCAAATAATGAAGTTCATATATACAATTCATATTCAAAAATGATATATGCAAATACAAATGTATCACCAAAAAGTGCATATAATAAAGATAAAAAAATTAACATGAGGGGAGCTACCCCTTGTGACCAAGTCGGAAGTGACGAAACGCGTCAAGGGAGTAGCTATACGGCAACTCATGAGCAGGCTGGATGTGTACCGCTCGCATCACTGAGCCTTGGGCTGGATGGAACGAGAGACGGCTGCACACAGCCAAGTATTGTATAAGGCTTTGGATGTCTTTATTACATGTAAGCGATAACATTTTTTAAAGATGTTTTAGAAACAAGGTTGCACTATGAGAGGTTTTGTATGTTTTATCTCCTTATGGTAACATCGGTATTCCCAACATGATCTGAGGTTGGAGAAACTGTCCACTGACGGGGAGGAAAAGATCAATGTTTGTTGGGCTGGTTTGATTTTAGCTTCTGGTAAGCCTTAGTCCATACTGGTGTGTACTCACAGTTTGGAGCACTGGTGAAGATAGAAATCTCTCCTGGTGTGAATTTTTAAACACTCTATTTTCTGCACTTTGGACTTTAATGGACTTTTATCGCAGAGTTTTATTTTCTTGCTAATTTTTTTATCTTTATTATATGCACTTTTTGGCAATACATTTATATTTGCATATATCATTTTGTATATGAATTTTATATATGATCTTGATTATTTGCACATTGCACTTTTTTAAGAATAGTTTTTGGTTTGTATGCGCTGCTGTGGATTAACAGTTATTAATTTCACCTATTTTTGGCTATTTTGATACAGTTGTGCTCATAAGAATTTATGATTTCTTGGCCATTTTTCAGAGAATATGAATGAGAACACAAAAACATTTCTTTCACTCATGGTTAGTGTTTGGTTGAAGCCATTTATTATCAATCAACTGTGTTTACTCGTTTTAAATCATAATGACAACAGAAACTACCCAAATGACCCTGATCAAAAGTTTACATACCCTGGTGATTTGGCCTGATGACATGCACACAAGTTGACACAAAGGGGTTTGAATGGCTATTGAAGGTAACCACCCTCACCTGTGATCTGTTTGCTTGTGTTTGTGTATAAAAGGTCAATGAGTTTCTAGACTCCTGATAGACCCTTGCATCTTTCATCCAGCGCTCCACTGACGTTTCTGGATTCTGAGTCATGGGGAAAGCAAAAGAATTGTCAAAGGATCTGCGGGAAAAGGCAGTTAAATTGTATAAAAAAGGAAAGGGTTATAAAAAGAATCAAGAATTGGAAAATGAGGGGTTCTGTTGAAGCCAAACCACGGTCAGGTAGACCAACTCAAAATTTCAGTCACAACTGGGGCTTTTTGTCTAGAGGAATGGGCAGCTTTACCATCTGAGAAGATAAAGAGCCTCATCCACAAATACCATAAAAGACTCCAAGCTGTTATTGATTTTAAAGGGGGCAATAAACAGCATTAAGTTACATTTTGGTCTCATTAGTCCAAGTGCCAGAAGGTTTGAGGCTTGTCTCTGTGCTGTTTGGCATATTGTAAGAGGGATACTTTGTGGCATTTGCGTAGTAATGGCTTTCTTCTGGCGACTCGACCATGCAGCCTGTCTTTCTTCAAGTGCCTCCTTATTGTGCATCTTGAAACAGCCCCACAACATGTTTTCAGAGAGTCCTGTATTTCACCTGAAATTATTTATGAGTTTTTCTTTACATCCTAAACAATTTTCCTGGCAGTTGTGGCTGAAATTTTAGTTGGTCTACCTGACCGTGGATTGGTTTCAACAGAACCCATAATTTTCCACTTATTGATTAGAGTTTGAACACTGCTGACTGGCATTCTCAATTCCTTGGATATCTTTTTATATCCCTTTCCTGTTTTATACAGGTCAACTACCTTTTCCCGCAGATCCTTTGACAATTCTTTTGCTTTCCCCATGACTCGGAATCCAGAAACGTCAGTGCAGCACTGGATGAAAGATGCAAGGGTCTGTCAGGAGTCCATAAACTCATTGACATTTTATACACACACACTAATTACAAGCAAACAGATCACAGGTGAGGATGGTTACCTTTAATAGCCATTCAAACCCCTTTGTGTAAACTTGTGTGCTTGTTATCAGGCCAAAATCACCAGGGTATGTAAACTTTTGATCAAGGTAATTTGCATAGTTTCTGTTGTCATTATGATTTAAAAAGAGTAAACACAATTGATTGATAATAAACGGCTTCAGCTAAACACTAACCATGGGTGAAAAAAAATGTTTTGTGTTATCATTCATATTCTCTGAAAAATAGCTGCAAGACAATATATTTCATCTTGGAGAAAATCCTCTTTTAATTTCATGTATTGTATTGCCAGCAATTTAATGTCATTTTTTTTCCTATATACATGTCAGTTTTGTTACAGCAGGTCCTATACACAGTACAGATGCACCAGTTTATAGCCAGACTAAGGAGACTCCCCAGGCACTATATGTCAAGGAATTTTTCATTTTTATTGTTTCACTTTAACCACTTCCCTACCGCCGTATGCAGAATGACGGCCGGGATGTGGTTCAGTTATCCTGACTGGGCGTCGTATGACGTCCAGCAGGATATCATGCCGGCACGCACCGGGGGGGGTGCGCATCATGGCGATCGGTGGTGTGGTGGGTCAGTCTGACCCACCGCACCTCCAATCTAGGTAAATCGCTTCCATCGGAATCACGGCTGAACACAGTGTAAACAGGAAGAGCCGTTTATCAGCTTTACCTCTAGTCATGTCTGCAGACGCGAGTGGTGGAGAACCGATCAGCAGCTCTCCTGACAGGGGGGTCTGTGCCGAGTGTTTATCAGTGCAGTCCCCCCTGGGATCGCCACAATGGATCACCAGGGAATCAACCAGGACCACCAGGGAGCCCACACAGCAATGCCACCCAGGGACCATTAGGGATGCCAACCAGGGACCACCAGGGATGCCACCAAGGGACCACCAGGGATGCCACCCTAGACCACCAGGTAAGGGGAACACAATGCCCAATAGGGATGGCACTGTGCCCATCTGGGATGCTTGCCAGTGCTACCCCTATAGCTGCTGCGATACCAGTGCCGCCCATCAGTGCCCATCAGTGCCCATCAGTGCTCATCAGTGCCCATTAGTGCCACCTATCAGTGCCCATCAGTGCCACTTATCAGTGTCCATCAATGCTGCCTATGAGTGCCCATCAGTGCCACTTATCAGTGCCCGTCAGTGCTGCCTATCAGTGCCCATCAGTACTGCATATAAGTGCCACCTCATCAGTGCCGCCTCATCAGTGCCAATCAGTACTGCCTCATCAGTGCCAATCAGTACTGCCTCATCAGTGCCCATCAGTGCAGCCTCATCAGTGCCATCACTGATATAGAAAGTTTTGTGACGGAAAAAAGTAAAAAAAAATTCAACATTTTCGTTCTTTTTTATTTGTAGCGCAAAAAAAAACACCAGAGGTGATCAAATACCACCAAAAGAAAGCTCTATTTTGGGGAACAAAATGATGAAAATTTTGTTTGGGTACGTCGCATGACCACGCAATTCTCATTCAGAATGCAACAGCGCTCAAAGCTGAAAATTGGTCTGGTAGGGAAGTGTTCTAAGTGCCTGATATTGAAGTGGTTAAGCATCATTAAAATCACTGCTCCTGTAAAAACATTTAAAAAAAAAATTGCATTGATACATGTCCCCCCAGGGCAGTACCCGGACCCCCCATACCCTTTTTATGGCCAATAGCTTGCATATAAGCCTTCAAAATGGGGACTTTCGTTTTTTCAGGTTTGGGTTCCATAGACTTTAATAGAATTTATGATTTGGGTACGAACTTTTGCAATGTTGCAGAGTTCTGGCACCAACCGGGGGGTTTTCGGCCCAACTCTTCTTCTTAATAATAATGAAATTTGTATTGTCTTGTTGTGTGTCTTGTTGTGTCATTTTCCACACAAAAAAGTGCACATTGCAAAATGCGTTAGGCTCAGTGCCAAAATTTGGTACATGAGCTTCTTTGACGCGTTTTTGGAATATAGGGAAGGCCATTCAAATGTATGGTGCCACTCTAAAGATGAGCTACACACACAAAAAAAAAAAAAACACAAAAACACAGGAGCATCGCTCAGATGTGAATGGGGCCTTTTAGTCTGTAACAACTGATCGCCTCCCCTAGTGCTTTTCCATAGCTAATAACAAAGTGCCTGAGGCTTAAAGTGATACTAAAGTCTCCTTTTTTTTCAATAAAAATAACAAACATGTTATACTCACCTCCTCTGTGCAGTGGATTTGCACAGAGCAGCCTGGATCCTCATCTTCTCATATTCCTCTTCACCTCTCCTGGCCCCTCCCTCCCTTTGAGTGCCCCCACAGCGAGCAGCTTACTATGGGGGCACCCGAGCCGAGGCACAGCTCCGTGTATCCATTCAGACACTGAGCTGTGGTTCGGCCCCACCCCCTCTCTCTTCTCATTGGCTAACTGACTTTGACAGCAGCGGGAGCCAATAGTGTCGCTGCTGTGCCTCAGCCAATGAGGAGAGGAGTCCCAGATGGCTGAGGCAGTCGTGGGCATCACTGGATAAAGAGGGGGCTCAGGTAAGCATTGGGGGGGCTGCTGCACATAGAAGGTTTTTTATCTTAATGCATAAAAAGCATTAACCACTTCAACCCCGGATGGTTTTACCCACTTCCTGATCAGGCCACTTTTTGCGATACGTCACTGTGTTGCTTTAACTAATAAATGCGTGGTCGTGCGACTTTATGCCCAAATAAAATTTATGTCCTTTTTTTCCCCACAAATAGAGCTTTCCTTTGATGCTATTTGATCACCTCTGTGGTTTTTATTTTTTGCCCTATAAACTAAAAAACCTGACAATTTTGAATAAAAAACAATATTTTTTACATTCTGCTATAAAACATTCCCAACCAATAAAAAAATGTAAAAAATCGAATTTCTTCATCAATTTAGGCCAATATGTATTCTGCTACATGTTTTTGGTAAAAAATCCCAATAAGCGTATATTGATTGGTTTGCACAAAAGTTATAGCGTCTACAAACTATGGGATAGATTTAGAGACTAATTATTTTTTTATTGTTTTTACTAGTAATGGCAGCCGATCATAATCAAATCAGACACTAAGTGACACTTTTTGGGGACCAGTGACACCAATACAGTGATCGGTGCTAAAAAAAATGCACTGATTACTGTATAAATGACACTGGCAGGGAAGGGGTTAACATCAGGGGCGATCAAAGGGTTAAATGTGTTCCCTGGGAGGTGCTTTCTAACTGTGTGGAGGACAGATACACTGGAGAAAAAGAGAAATCGTGATTCAGCTTAGCTGAAAAACAAGATCTCTCTTTTGCTCCCTGACAGAGCAGCAGTTTGCCTTGTTTACATAGGCATGCCGCTGTTCCGTCTCTCCACAGAACGATCGGTGGGTCGCGACGGCCAGCATGACTGCCGGACCCGCTGATTGGCTCCCGCTGTTTCCAATCACAGCAGGAGCGGCGTTCCGGTGGCCCCTACACCGCGTGCACAAAATCCCGTACAGGTATGTGATTTTGAGCAGCCAGGCCGCCCTGCCGCAGAATATGTACGGTAGGCGGTCTAGAACAGTTTTTTAAGATGAAAAACCCTTCTGACTTTACAATGCCTTTAACCGCTTCCCGACTACCCACAGCAGTTATACTGCGGTAAGGTGGCTGGATAGTGCAAATTGCCATAGGTGTACTCGATGTCCGCCGGCGAACCGTGATCACGGGACACATAAGCAGAACAGGGATATGCCTATGTAAACAAGGCAGATCCCCACTCTGAAAGGGGACATCGCAGGGATCTGCTGTTCCCAGTCATTGGGAACAGCAATCTCTGTGGTGTTCCAGGCAGCCCACCCCCCTACAGTTAGAACACACCCAGGGAACACAGTTAACCCCTTGATCGCCCCCTAGTGTTAACCCCTTCCCTGCCAGTGTCATTTATACATTGATCAGTGCATTTTTATAGCACTGATCAATGTAATAATGTCACTGGTCCCCAAAAAGTGTCATTTGGGGTCAGATTTGTCCGCATCAATGTTGCAGTCCCGCTAAAAATCACTGCCATTACCAGTAAAAACAATTAAAAATAAATAAATGTCCCTAAATCTATCCCATAGTTTGTAGACGTGATAACTTTTGCTCAAACCAATCAATATACACCATTGCAATTTTATTTTCCAAAAATATGTAGAAGAATATATATATATCGGCCTAAACCGATGAATAAATTTGTTTTTTTATATTTTTTTTTTTAGATATGTATTATAGCAGAAAGTAAAAAAAAAGCAAAAAATAAAAACCGCAGAGGTGATCAAATACCACCAAAAGAAAGCTCTATTTGTGTGAAAAAAAGGACTTAAATTTTGTTTGGGACCGCCGCATCGACCGCGCAATTGTCAGTTAAAGCGACACAATCGCAAAAAATTACCTGGTCAGGAAGTGGGTAAATCCTTCCAGGGCTGAAGTGGTTAATGTGGAACTAAAGTTGAAAAAATAAACTGTGAACAGGCAGCCTCTTTATAGCAGAAGAGATGGGCAATGTCTCTTCTGCAATAAAATACACTTACCTGCCTGATTGAAATCCTCTGCAGCATGTACACTGAGCTGCGCATGCAGAGTTTAGTTTACATTCCTGCACATTGCCTGTGTGCATGGTGGGAGTGACGTCAACCTGAGCGGGGATGAGGATTGGCACCCGGAAGAAGCAGGGGAAAAGATGCTGCAAGAAAGAGGGACCCCGTGAGCCTCGGACTGTTGGAGCTAAGGTGAGTATTTTTGCCATTAGTTCCATTCATAAATACGTATGGAAACGCTTTAAATGTGCTTCTAAAACACTTGTATATGCCGGCAAAAACTCACAAATAAAGACACCTAAAATCAACTGAAAACCGCTCAGCTCAGGTATGAATGCGGACAGGAGGAGAATTAGCTCCCTTTCCCACTGGGGCGGTTTTCAGGCACTGTAGCGCTAAAAATAGCGCCTGAAGACTGCCTCCCCTGCAGCCCCAGTGTGAAAATCCGAGTGCTTTCACACTGGGGGGGCGGTGCGCTTGCAGGATGGGAAAAAAAGTCCTGCAAGCAGCATCTTTGGGGCGGTGCGGGAGCGGTGTATACACCTCTCCTAAACCGCCCTGCCCATTGGAATGAATTGGCAGCGCTTCTGAAGCGCTGCACCACGGGCGTTTTTAACAGCGGTAAAGCGGCACTAAAACTAGCGACGCTTTACCACTACTGCCCACACTGCCCCAGTGTGAAAGGGCTCATAAGGTCCCTCCCTTATATCCTCCAAGATATATATACAAAGCTGATGGGTGACCCAACATAGAGCCATTTGATCATAACCAAAATATCAAGCTTGAATGGACTGACCCTCCAACGAGGTAATTATTTGTCACAGTAATGTTCTGCATTTCATAGTCTTGTAACCTTTCTGTTTGCACATGGTTGAGTTGTAAGATGAAGCACAAGGCAACATGATACTTTCCAGTAAAAATAGTATAATAGTTCTTCAAAGCGCACAATAAGCAAATACAATAGAGCACAACAACACTGTGTCAAGCAGTTTGGATAATCACAGTATTTTCTCCAAGCTCTACTTTGCAGTCATTCTATTATCTGTGCTCATTAGACATAATATAACCCTTAATTAAGGTTTTTTTTTTTTAAAGGAAAATGAAATGTAAATCATACGTTTTTACAATATGAGAAGAATTTAAAAGGTCATTTTAAATAAACAGTTACACAAGTCAAATTTCAAAATAAAAATTGGGCTGCTTAGACGGTAGGCTGTGTCCCATTGTCTAGTGTAAAGAAGAACTTTACCCAAATGTTTGTTTTTAGTTTTGAATACAGTGGGTGAGGCTTTGATCCCCTTGTGGCAAGGGTGCAACTATAGCCATAGCAGACTGATCCACTGTGGGGCCCAGGTGCATAGAGGGCCCCGGACTGTCTGGCTACACAGTGATTTTTGGTAGCAAAAATGTTTGGAAAATGCCTTTGCATAAAAAGAAATCTGGGAAGCTCTATAAGGTTGCTCTCATGCCCTGTATGGTCTGTACTGGTAGAAAATCAAGGAATCAGGTCAGCTGCACTCTACAAACAGCATTCACCTTTATTGAATGATAAAAGCAATCAAATACAGCACCTTGAAAGAGGGAGAACAGAGAAGGTCAGCGTGTTTTGGGCTTACACACAGCACTTACATATAGCGAAATGCGTTGACTTACTCCTCTGTTCCTGCCATGACAAGCTGCTATATTTGAGTGCTTTTATCATCCAATAAAGGTGGATGCTGTTAGCAGAGTGCAGCCTTCCACATTTCCTTAATTTTCTATGAATACAATTGACCGATCTGGGCTTGCGCCTGTGCTGTATGCTGGAGGTGTGGAAGATTGCAGTGGCAGGCTTTCCTTAAGTGGTGGCTCTTTGTACCTCATTATAAGGGTCTGTACTACTGTCTGGAATTTAAGCAGGTAGGCCTCCTTCCACCTATGGTGTTACTGTGACAGTCAGCTTAGCTATGATGTAATCTTCCTGGTTCCCCTTTCTAGAGTGTATTCTTCATGTATTGCTTTTGAAAACCCAGTGATACCATAATGCATGAGGTAGTAGGACCTTCATTAATCCTGTGTAGGCATGAACCAGTGTTGGGTTCAGACAGCTGACACAGTGGTGGGGGAGGCACTCCAGCACACCCAAACGTAATGACATCACTGCCTTAACTCTGTCCCATGCATTTCCCCTTAATTGGCGTTTCGGCTGGGATTGGAGATTCTCCAAGCCCAGAGGAAGCCTATTAGAGGGAAATGCGTTGGACGGGGTTACGTTTGGGTGTGCCGGAGTGCCTTGTGGCCTCTCTATGGTTTTATACTCCACTTGATTTTTCAATGTCTGTAAGTTTGATGAAGCTTTTTAATTAAAATCTGATGTTGTACATATTGTGCTATGAGATGTTTCCTTTTATGCATCTAATAGACATCCTTGCTGGGGAGTGTTTGGTGCAGTGGAGAGCAGAACACATAGCCTTGTGGTGGAGACCGAGTTGCTAAATCTGACCATGGGAGTCACTGACTGATGAGGAAGTCTGGTGGTTTGCGTGTCGGTTCCTTCACCCTGAGCCATTATAAAGCGTGATTGATCTCTGTTTTCAGAAAATCAATGAGGTCTGCTAGGAGGCTTTTTCTTTTGGGTGAATTATCCACAAGCACTGGAAACACTCACAGCATATGAGCACCTGGCACCTTTTTAAGAGCGCTAAATATGTACCTAATATTATAATGTATTATTGCTAATTTTGCACATTTTGTGATATACCGTTGTGTATATTGCCAATTCTGACACTTTTTGCATATTTTGCACATATATATTTTGTCTGTGTTATGAATTGTGATAGGATTTATTTAAATATTTAATTATTGTTTAATTTGCACTTATTTGGTTTTTGCACTTGATATTACAGATTTCCCATGAGGTTGATGTTCATTTTGCACATTGTCACTTTTTGTGCAGTAAGTCATTTACACTATTGTAAGTAAGCCTTTTAAAGGGAAAGGGCACTTTTTTGTTTCTTTAAAATGTGTTTGAGAATCCAGTATTCAGGGTTTTGAAAGTGCAGTAGTCTGATAATAACTTTCTAGCGTAAGGTTGTCTTTATTATAAAGCTACTTTTCCCCTGCCAAGCACCCTGCCCTTTGCATTGTCACATTGCTCTGCCTTGGGTTGTCTGCAATGTGGAGCATGGATTGAGCTGTCTGTAAAAAATATTGGAAGTCAGCTTGAATGACAAGATACAAAGAAAGGCCAGCAAGTGAAATCAAAGAAGCAGCACAAAGGATGGATCATGAAGAGTTAGTAGAGTAAAGATAGAGAAATCATGGTGTAGTGAGACTGCTGAATGCAGAATCTAAGAAAGGTAATCTATCATATCTATGAAAGACAAGGAAGATGGTCGCTAGTGTCCTGCAAGGGGAAGGATGATAACAGTTCCAGGCGGTCGTACAATTTTAGATTAAGGTGACATAGGAGAACCTTTGTGTAGCACCCTCTAGTGTGCTAGAATGGCAGTGTACATCGTCTGATAGGTAAACTTGGCGTTGGCTGGCAGCCAAATCTGGGTTTACTCTGGGTCAGGGTGTGGGACATGCAGGGAGGCTGGAATGAATCATCAGGCAGCATCTCTGATCCCTCTCACTACTTGCTGGAACTTTACAAAAACTTCCAGAAGAATGGGAAGGAGATTAGGAGGAGCTGCCTGGAGAATTGATGAGGGCCCCAACAAATCCCTGGCCAAATGGGCTGGCAGGGGGAGTGACCTCTTAAATACTCAGGGTCAGGCCAGCAGGGGCAGTGTGAGTTTGGGTGGAAAATGGAAATGGAGTGCTGAGGAGGTTGTTGGGGGCCCTTGAGGGTAGCCCCTTCAGGTGCAGGGTGATCCTCTGATAACCCAAGGAGGAGGACTATCCAGTGGCACGGGAGCAGGTGTGAGGACAGCCGGAGCCAGTGAGCACATCTAGGTGATCTCCAGGGAGAAGACA